>QRDG01000105.1:897780-979256 GCA_012064385.1 Puccinellia tenuiflora | reverse complement strand
GTTTGAATTTTTCTTCAAGGAACCTCTTGGACTCGGCCGCGGGAGGCACCTTTATGTCCACCACATTAGGTGCAGCAACTAAACTCTTGGATGAGATGATGACAAATTATTCACAATGGCATACCGAAAGAGCTCCAAATGGTAAGATCATAAGACATGAAGCACAAAAGAGAGAGACTACCAACTAGCTACTGCCATGGACCCATAGTCCAAGGTGAGAGTACTCACAAATCATCCCGGAGGAAGGCATGGCGGCGAAGAGCCCTCCGGGATCGATCTCCCCTCCGGCAGAGTGTCGGGATCTGCTTCAGACTGGACCCCGAACTAGGGTTTTTGGTGACGGCGCGTCGGGGTTGAGTTTCTGGAAAATAATGGCCGCCCTCTCGGTTTTAGGTCAAAAGGGATTTTATAGGCGTCGGAGGGGGCCGAGACGATGCCCAGAGGGCAGGGGCGGGCCCCACCCGCGGGTCAAGGGGGGTCGTGGCTGCTACCCGCCCCTGGCCCCTGGGTGGCCCCCCAGGTCGCCCTTTGGTCCACGTGTGTATTCCGTCGCATAAAAAATCTCCGTAAATTTTGAGGGCAATCCGACGATATTTCCTGTTGTGACTTTTCTGAAATACAAAAACAGCAAAAACAGGAAACTGGCACTTGGCATCTTGTCAATAGGTTAGTCCGACAAAATGCATAAAAATGATATAAATGACAGTAAAAACATGTGACAATATCATAAAACTAGCATGGATCACTCAAAAATTATAGATACGTTTGAGACGTATCAGCATCCCCAAGCTTAACTCCTACTCGTACTCGAGTAGGTCAGGGATAACAAATAATTTTTGATGAGACATGCAACCAACACATTCTTGATCAAGATAGTAATGCAAATCAAAGATGTGAATGAAGAGATACAAAACAATTGTCTATAATTGATAGCAAGAAAGCAATGAATGAACAAGTTGAATCATCCAAGCAAAACCTTTCATAAATAGTATGTCAAAGACATGAAAACAATGTGATCAACATATTTGAATAATTCACAAGGATAATAATTCCATGACAAAAGTGTTTGAGAATCAACACAAAGGAAGATGCAAGCGTTAGCAAAGAGCTTCAACTTCCAACGGCTTATCTTATAGATAAAGTCAATATAAAGATTCATGTTTAATCTCGATAATGTAATATGCTCAACGTTACCCAGGGTCCATGCTAGATGTTTTCTTTTGTGGAGATAGAAGGAAAAAGGGTAAACTGACTCAACATTAAAAGTAAAAGAAAGGCCCTTCGCAAAGGGAAGTAGGGATTAGTCATGTGCTAGAGCTTTACAACAAAGAAAGAAGATATGTTCGGTTTATAACTTCACTGATACGTTTACAACAAACAACTAATAGATATATTGTACTTATCGTTTAACCTTATACATATATATGGTTCTAATAATTGTATTATTTGTTCTACACCGTGCAGGCGACAATGGTCATTTTGAGCGAACGTGTCGTGAATAGATACTTGAGACATGCGACGGAAGACATGTTACGGAATAATCGCAAAATGATACAATGTCCGTGTCGAATATGTAGACTAGAGGGTGGCCTCGACCCCTTTAGCGGACAGTTGCTGGAGGACCTGCTCAAGCGTGGTTTCATGGAGGGGCACACTCAGTGGATAAGTGATGATGAAGATGATGAAATCCATGTGGCGGCGGCAGGAAGGGCAGCAGGTCAAAGATGTCAACGAGGTTCAATAAGATGATCAAGAGCCTGCTCATCCGACACATGATATATATGCTGGAGAAGACAGTGATGAACAACACGTAACGGAGGAAGATGAGGACACGCGGGCACTGCTAACTTCAGTCGTGCGGGACCCTCATCTCAAAGAACTGCTTCTCAAGAAGACGACTAACTACAGATCTGCTGCAAGAGAGCAATCTAAGCTGGCTCAACTGGAGATAGACTCGAATACTCCATTGTATCCATATTGCAAACCGGATGACTCTCGCTTGAAAGTAGCGCTCGATGTTCTGCAGATGAAGGCAAGATACAAATGGAGCGACGTAAGCCTTGACGCAAGTCTGCAATACTGGCAGAGCAAGCTTCCGAAGGAGAACACGTGTCCTAAAAGTTGTGACGAGGCCAAGAAAATCGTGTGCCCCTTTGATTTACCGCACGAAAAATACCATGTGTGCATCAACGACTGCTACATTTTTCGGGAAGGGGACGCGGACAAGACCGCATGTCCGGTGTGCAAGGCTGCTCGATACAAGAAAGGGAGGAATAAAGCTCCTCAAAAAGTTGTGTGGTACTTTCCGCTCATCCCTCATTTGCAGCGCTATTTTGCGGACCGCAAGGAAGCAAAGCTCATGTGCACTGGCACGCGGAGAGAAGGGAGAAAGTTCTGAAAGATCCAGAGCGGAATGAAAAGGTAAATCTGACACACCCTTCGGATGCAAGCCAGTGCAAAGCATTAGACGATGAATATCCAACTTTTGGGGCAGAGCCAAGGAACATTAGGTTGGGTGTGAGCATCGATGGGCTCAATCCGTTTGGCAATCAGAGCAGCACACATAGCATCTGGCCCGTGTTCGTATGGATATACAACCTCCCGCCCATGCCGTGCATGAAGAGGAAGTACATACACATGAGCATGCTCATTCAAGAGCCGAAACAACCGAGCACCGACATCCATCTGTATCTGAAGATACTGAAAGATGAGCTACACACGTTATGGGAGGAAGGCGGGGTCAACACATGGGACGCCCTCGCAGAAGAATATTTTCCTATGAGAGCCGCCTTGCTCTGTACGGTGCACGACTTGCCCGGCTACGGATACGTCTCAGGCAAGGTGTGCCATGGACATAACGGATGTGTGAGGTGCATGGATGACCCAACGTTTCACCAGCTCCAGAAAGATCCTGGGTCTTCAAAAACCATCTACATCGGCCATCGAAGGTGGCTACACATTAAAGACTCGTGGAGAAGGCGTGGAGAAGGCGTGGAGACCTTTTCAACGGCGAAGATGAGGTCCGGGGACCTCCACGTAAGAGGTGCGACGAAGAAACATATGCTTTGCTGAATGAATGGGAAGAGTGCCCTCGGTCGGGAAAGAAGCAAAAGGCGCCAAAACCACTCCTGGATGTATGGAAGACGAGGTCCGTGTTTTTGGACTTGCCGTACTGGCCCATCCTCGGTAAGCCTCATTGCCTAGACCTAATGCATATCACGAAGAATGTGTTCAAGAGTCTATTTGGCACTCTACTCAACATGCCGGAGAGGACGAAAGATGGGCCGAAAGTAAGAAGCGACCTGATACATATGGGTATCCGGGAAGAGCTTCAGGGAGGACGCCCGGCTATTGATCATGACCAGTCGGAAGAGGAGACGGACGGTCCCAAGAGCAAAAGGGTTAAGAGGAACGACTATTACTTCCCCCCCATCCTGCTTCACTCTAAGTCCAAACGAGATCGAACAATTGATCAAGTGCCTTCTAGGAGTCAAAGTGTCTTTGGGTTACTCGGGGCTAATAAGCAGATTTTTAGACCCGCAGAAACAAAAGTTCAGCGGGATGAAGTCTCATGACTGTCACGTGAAGATGACACAGATACTTCAGGTTGCGATTCGAGGGATAATGGACAAGCACGTCCATGAAACCCTTTTTGGCCTCTGTAACTACTTCGACGTGATCTCCCGAAAGTCAATCACCGGGAAGCAACTCTCAAGGCTGCAGGAAGAGAATGTCGTGATACTATGCGAGCTTGAGATGTACTTCCCGCCCGCATTCTTTGACATCTGTGTGCATCTGTTGGTCCATATCGTGGATGATATCATCCATCTCGGGCCATTGTTCTAGCACAACATGATGCCGATCGAAAGGATGAATGGGGTCATCAAAGGATTCGTTCGTAACAGGGCCCATCCGGATGGAAGCATCGTTCAGGGCTTTCTCACCGAAGATTACACCTCTTTATGCACGAATTTTCTGGACATGGGACCTTGTTGGTTTGCTCGGAAACAAGCACATTGGCAAGCTCGATGGAGCAGGTCACAAAAATGGCCGGAGGGAGTTGCATGTGTACCACGCTTGTCGACGCACCGATTTTAACAGGGCAAACTTAGTGGCTCTCCAACACATTCAAATTGTCGATACTTGGGTGGAAAAGCACAAGAGCCTGATTAACAAGAAGTACACTGACCAGGGCAAGCGGAGGACAGAAGGAGAAATAATCAGAGAGCACAACTCCTCTTTCTTGCGTTGGTTCAAAGATGAGCTTGACGCTCCGCCCCCAACGGCTAGTGTGGAAGCTAAACTCTTATACGCCTTGTCACGTGGCCCCACCCCCAACCTCGCGACGTTTCAAGCATATGATATCAACAGGTTCACTTTCTACACGGAGCAAAAGGACAAAACTTCGGATTATCAAAACTCAGGGGTAACGATGGAATCCTACACCGGTGACAAAAAGTTAAGATACTACGTAAGGATCGAGGAGATCTGGGAGCTTAACTACTCTCGAGAGAAGGTGCCGATGTTCCGCGTCAGATGGGCTAGGATGTCGACGGGCCAAAAATAAGACAAATACTTCACCACCATGGTTATACCCAAAGCTGGCACTTCATCAAGCGCGAACGTCACCGCGCAAAACGAGCCATGGGTACTGGCTAAGCACATCTCCCAATGCTTCTTCATAACTGACCCGTCACGGCCTAGCCATGTCATCGTCAGGAGAGGCACAAGAAACATCGTCGGAATGGACGGTGTCGCCAACGAGGACGAATTCGACATGTTCGGCGACCCAAATATCGACGATGATCAAGATGATGATGATAAGGCAACATACACCACTAGAAAAAGAAGAACCACGCTACCTAGGCAAGGTCTTCCATTCAAAAGAAGAAGTCACGATGTGGGGCTAAATTATGCAACTGCGACCAAAAAAGGCAAGAAGCATGCCAAACACTAAGAAAGACGGGCGATATATGTGTGCGAAAAAACTATGTATCAATCTCTTTGTTTTGTAAAAGGGTGCACTTGTATGGATCAACTCATGTATATGCGCACACTTATTATATGTGTACCTCTATTTTTGCGACGCGCGATGTGTCAACATTTTGCAAAATTTTAAATCATGAATATGCACACTTATGACCAGTTTTAAAATCATGAATTGGAAAAAATAAACATAGAAGAAAAAATAAAAAATAAAAGAATTAGGAAAACAAATTAATTAATAAAGAGATAAGAAAAAGTAAAAAAGAAAAAATCCTTACTGTTGGCGAACGCGCTGCCCTGTTCGCCAGCGGTAAGCCTTCCCGCTGACGAACGAAACAGCACGTTCGCCAGCGGTAAGTTGGCCTAGCTATACGATGACTTAGCCTCCTCCCCCAAATCCCAAACCGTCCACTCCCCGCGCATTCGATCCTCTCCCGGCCGTGCACACGCCGTCGTGCTGCCACCGCCCCGCCCCTCTGCCCCCCGCCGTCGAGCTCCTCTCCGAGCCCGCGGCCACCCCTCTGCCCCCCGCCGCCCCGCCCCTCTGCCCCCTTCCGTCGAGCTCCTCCCCTTGGCCGCGGCCGCCCCGCCACTCTCCCCTGCTGGTCGCCATCCACGCCACCATCGTCCGCGCCGCCGGCGCCCGAGGTATGCCCTCCCCTCCCCTCTCCTCCCCTCCCCTTCGCTCCTCCACTGCCTCCCGCCGCCTCCACCTCTGACCCGCGCCGCGCAAGCACGCACGCACGCCGTGTGTTCGACAGAATGACGGTGTGGCCCTCCTCTAGTCCTCCTCCAGTCCTCCTCCCGCACCAACGCCGGCGCCGCCCACGGTAGCTCCCTTCTCTCCTCCGGCCATCCTCACTCCCTCCTCTCCGGCCCTCCTCTCTCCCTCCTCTCTCCCTTCTCTCATGCCTGCGGCCGGCGTGAAGACGAGGAGCTGCGGGACGAAGTTGAGAACGGCCAGGATGAAGAAGTAGATGTAGGCCACCTTGTGGAACTGCTCGTACAGGTTGCGCGGGATGAAGGTCAGGACGGTGTACTTGGTCGTGTGCACGGAGTTGTCCGGGAACACAGCCGGCGGCGCGTTGGTGCGCGGCGCGTCGTTGATGTAGACGAACCACGCGTCCCTCCTCTCCGACCCTCCTCTCTCCAGCCCTGCTCTCTCCTCCTCTCTCCCTCCTCTCCGGCCCTCCTCTCTCCCGCAAATTAGGTTAGTTAGTTTTAGCAAATTAGGTTAGTTAGTTAGCAAATTAGGTTAGTTAGTTTTAGCGGTGAGCCGTGATAATTTGCAAATTAGGTTAGGTTAGTTAGTTTTATGCAATGCATTGGTGCGATCATGTCAAAAAAATGTTCGAGGAAATTGGAGAATTCTCTTAAGTATAATTACTCTCATTCCAATAATTCAGTTAAAAAAATTAGGATAAAGTACCCACGGCAAATTAGGATAGTCCCTTCAGTAAATTAGGATAATGCTCACGGCAAATTAGGGGAAAAATACATGACATGTGATAAGAGGCACAGATAGCTAGCTAGCTCTTTCATGATTTCTTATATTGATACCACATTTATGCACTCACCATGATTATTGGGAAATTATTAAGAAAAAAATGATGGATGAATATTAATTATATTGTTTGCCATATGCAGGAAGTTTTGAATGACCTCGACGCTGATGTGTGGTGGTGAGAAGGACCTCGACCCTGCTGTTCAGTTTTCAGGTGAGATGATGAGATTGTCGATGATGTGAATGTGGTGGTGGTGGATGACGAGGTAGTGACTCGGCAAATCCCTGGGTTGAGCACCCCGGTTGATTGAGGGGGAGAGAGATGAGCGCTGGTGATCACGACGGCTAACAGGCGAGGTTTTACCCAGGTTCAGGCTCCCGGAGGATAACACCCTACTTCCTGCTTGTTGGTATTGATGTTGAGCGTGGCTACAATGGCGAGATGAAGATCTCGCTAGGGTTTAAGCTGGCGGCTATGAGCTGGAGTCGAGTTTGTTCGTTACCCTAGACGAGGGACCCTCCCAGCCTTTATATGATAGGCTGGGTCTCGGGTGAACGGTGCCGATGGCACTGTCGGAGAATAGGCCCAGGAACAGGGCGTATCTCACGAGGTAAGAATCGAGCAAGGGGCTGAACACGGAGTCAAACAACCTCCAACGTTCCACGGCGACGGTGCTCGTCGGGCTCGATGGAGGAAAAACACTGCAGAGAGGAAACGCGCGGTATTACCCAGGTTCAGGGCCCTCTTGTGGAGGTAAAACCCCTACGTCCTGCTAGGCTGTATTGCTTGTAGAGGTTTTTGGTACAGGGTGAGCTTGTGGAGCTCGAGATGGCTGCCAATGGCTAAAACCCTAGATCTGCCCTAGCCAAAGGAAGATTGAACCAGAGTCGAACCCTTGGCACGGGAGTGCCCTCCCTCCTTTTATAGTCGTCTTGGTCCTCTTCCGCCCAAACATTTGGGCGGGAAGGGTTGCCACATCCCGACGAAGGAGGAGACACGGTGCACCATAAAGGTGAAGTCCACCATAAAGGTAGAGCCCATGGACGCGGTCCACGGCAGGGGAGCAGCGTCACCAAAGCTGAAAAGAGGCACCGTCCAGCCAGGACAGTGGGCTGGCGCAGCTGGCGTGGAACGGGTCCCGCGGTGACGTCGCCGTTGGAGCGTAGCTGCAGGCGGTCTCCTTATCACCAAAGCGGCAAGTCTCGTTGTCCGCTTTGCTTGGCGCTGCTTTGTTGACCCCTTTATTCATCAGAACGGCAACCGAGGCGCTGGCGTCATCGCGCTTTGGCGCGCCTGTGGCTCTGCGGGAAGCGCAGAGCCCATGTGCGTTCTGCCGCGGAGGCAGAGCTGGCTTCGAGGGGAAGGAAGCCTCTTGAGCCGAAAAGCTTCGGCAAGCTTCACGGCATAGTCCTTAGTCGAATTCCTGGTGGCGCCTTGGGGCGCCTTCTTGTGGAGAAATCGCCTGTCGAGACTCGACAGGCTTGGAGGGCCTCTACAGGCCGAAGCCTGGTCCTTAGCGAAAATCAGGCTGGAGAGTTCCTTGGGCCCTGGCGGGCCGGCCCGTGGTACCCTGGTTTCCACTGTGGCCGACAGTAGCCCCCGGGCCCACGATGGGCACGCCGGAGTTTGCCGAACGGAGGCGAAGCGTCGAGGGCCCAACAGAGCCTGCCAGGGCCGCGGACACGTGGAGCGCGACGGTTGCGCTCGCGGCCACGATCTCCTCGGCTTCAACGGGCGTCGTGGTGGGACCCGCCACGACCGAGCGCCCGGTCAATAAAGTCTGGGCGCGCAGACTGCGCCCGTCACTTCTCCATTGCTCCGCCGCCCACTCTTCCAAACGAATCCTTCTTCCCAGAGCTCCTTCTCCACGGTTGTCTNCCTCTGCCCCCCCCCCCCGCCGTCGAGCTCACTCTCCGAGCCCGCGACCACCCTCTGCCCCCCGCCGCCCCCCCCTCTGCCTCCTTCCGTCGAGCTCCTCCCGGCCGCGGCCGCACCGCCACTCTCCCTGCTGGTCGCCATCCACGCCACCGTCGTCCGCGCCGCCGCCGCCCGAGGATGCCCTCCCCTCCCCTCTCCTCCCCTCCCCTTCGCTCCTCCACTGCCTCCCGCCGCCTCACCTCCGACCGCGCCGCGCAGCAGCCGTGTGTTCGACAGAATGACGGTGTGGCCCTCCTCTAGTCCTCCTCCAGTCCTCCTCCCGCACCAACGCCGGCGCCGCCCACGGTAGCTCCCTTCTCTCCTCCGGCCATCCTCACTCCCTCCTCTCCGGCCCTCCTCTCTCCCTCCTCTCTCCCTTCTCTCATGCCTGCGGCCGGCGTGAAGACGAGGAGCTGCGGGACGAAGTTGAGAACGGCCAGGATGAAGAAGTAGACGTAGGCCACCTTGTGGAACTGCTCGTACAGGTTGCGCGGGATGAAGGTCAGGACGGTGTACTTGGTCGTGTGCACGGAGTTGTCCGGGAACACAGCCGGCGGCGCGTTGGTGCGCGGCGCGTCGTTGATGTAGACGAACCGCGCGTCCCTCCTCTCCGACCCTCCTCTCTCCAGCCCTGCTCTCTCCTCCTCTCTCCCTCCTCTCCGGCCCTCCTCTCTCCAGCCCTCCTCTCTCCCTCCTCTCCGGCCATCCTCTCTCCGGCAAATTAGGTTAGTTAGGTTAGTTAGTTTTAGCAAATTAGGTTAGTTAGTTAGCAAATTAGGTTAGTTAGTTTTAGCGGTGAGCCGTGATAATTTGCAAATTAGGTTAGGTTAGTTAGTTTTATGCAATGCATTGGTGCGATCATGTCAAAAAAATGTTCGAGGAAATTGGAGAATTCTCTTAAGTATAATTACTCTCATTCCAATAATTCAGTTAAAAAAATAGGATAAAGTACCCACGGCAAATTAGGATAGTCCCTTCAGTAAATTAGGATAATTCTCACGGCAAATTAGGGGAAAAATACATGACATGTGATAAGAGGCACAGATAGCTAGCTAGCTCTTTCATGATTTCTTATATTGATACCACATTTATGCACTCACCATGATTATTGGGAAATTATTAAGAAAAAAATGATGGATGAATATTAATTATATTGTTTGCCATATGCAGGAAGTTTTGAATGACCTCGATGCTGATGTGTGGTGGTGAGAAGGACCTCGACCCTGCTGTTCAGTTTTCAGGTGAGATGATGAGATTGTCGATGATGTGAATGTGGTGGTGGTGGATGTGGTGATGATGGTGGTGTTGTCGTGATGGTGGTGGTACTTGGTGGTGGTGGTGTTGTGTTGTTGTGATGATGGTGGTATTGTCGTGATGGTGGTGGTACTTGGTGGTGTTGTGTTGTTGTGATGGTGGTGGTCATGTCGATGAATTTGTGATGGTTGTGATGAAGTTGTGGTGGTGGATGTGTGTATGAAATCTTTGCAGGTACCCCATGAGGCCCTTGAGATTGCCGGAATGTTGATTAACTTCCGTTCCGGCAAATTCGGGAACTCCATATGCCCTATTTTTAGCAAAGGTCATGACGAAATTTTCCATGAATTTTGGCATGACTTTTTCTATACAATAGGACATATGGAATACCCGAAATTTCCCGAGACAGAAGTTAATCAACATTCCAGCAAATTTGGACTCATGGGGTACCTTAGTATTTAATTAAGTGGTTTTTTCTTATATTTTTTTGTACTAACTTTGACTTAATTTCCTCGTCAGTGCGAAGATGGCTCACAACAACCAGGCCGGGGGTTCTCGGACAGGAGGCGACGATCTGTACCTGTCGATGCTTGGACAGTACACCGGCGCCGACGAGGAGAGCGAGCATGCCGATGATGAGATGGAGGCCCCATCTGCTAGCGAAGCCGAGCGTGGTGATGTTGGGATCACTACTAGTGACTCCGAGGAGGGTGGTCCTTCTGGTAGCGAAGCCAGCAGAGAGCATAAACGCAAGAAGAGGGAACCAAACAAGCTCTTCAGCACCCAACATGCATTCACAGAGGTGGACCCTAAAAGCGGTCTTCCTATGAAGCCGGAAAAATATGCAAAAGGGTACGGCCTCCAGCTTGGATGCATCGCTCGAGAATGGGGGAAAATCAACGACGACAACCTAAAGGCGAAGGAGAACGAAGGTTTGGCCGCCTACCTCATTGATAAGCTACACACACGATACAAGTTCCCGGCACCCTACGATAACAAAGATCTCAAAACCAATATCGTTAACACACAAGCCCTCGGCAAGTTGGGCAAAGCCTTTGCAACTTGGAGAGGAATGTGAGGAAAATGATTGAGGAAGAAGGTGCCGGTTTCGACGAGATCCACAAAGTGTGGCCTAGCATTTCCGAAGAGGACTTTGAAGAATTCAAGGCCATAGAAGCCACTGATGCAAAGAAGAAGCAGAGGAAGTGGGGGAAAGACATGCAGAAGAAGAATGTTGCTCCCCACATTCTCGAAAGCCGGGGTTACGCCAGAAAGGAGCCAGTTTGGCAAGACGCACGAAGGGAAGGGCCGAACCCCTACGACAAGATCAAAGACCCGCTCGCCCGAAAATTTGTCAGGGCCCGATTCAGGGATCATCCCAAATCGCCCGGGGAGCTTCTCTTGAACGCCAAGGTGAAGAAACTTGAGAACAAAATTCTCGAGGAACAAGAAAAGGAAGAACATGATCTGGCTGAAGGATTCTCGGACCAGAAGGGCCCGTATCAGACACCTTTCCTTAATACGCTAAACGAGACAAAGAAGGTGTCATCGGATAAAGTGCCGCATCGTGGCCATGTGGTCGGTGCCGAAATGGGTCATAAACATTCCTATTACTTCCCTGACACCAAGGAGAAGCAAAAGGAGCGGAAGATGGTCGAGCAATCAAACTTGTAGGCGTCCATCGATGCAGCGGTGGAAAAAAAGCTCAACTCTATCCTGCCCAACATATGTATGTCCATCAGGGCTTGGTTTGAGGGTGGCAGACAAGGGCCTCCCCCCGTGATCAGCTTAGCAGGCTCCAGCAACCCGAGCGGTGTGGCGCCTGTTTTGGAGAGCCCGGCCGTCAACCCTAATTCTGGTAGGAACGACCATACGCCGGCCGGCAACAACGCAGATGGTATGGAGGAATCGCCGGCCGTCACCGCGCCTTGAAGAAGCCCTCCCGTCTTGATTACCCCGCCGGCGACCGTCCGCAGTCCGTCGCCATTAGCCGAGCTCAACACCCTCACGGTAATTAAGTGTCGTAAAAGCCTCGACAAGTTACATATTACTTCATTCTTTGGCGCCCTCTCTAACGCCTTACACATGTTTTCGCAGGCCGACGAGACGGGATGCACATTGCTCCTTCGTGTGAACGGTGAGCTCAAGGACGTGGCAAACTGGCAAAGGGTAAGATCATGACACCACTCAACCGCGTGTTCCACGGCAGGCCTATGGCCGATGACGTGTTCAGGGTTACAATCAGCCGGGCTTTACCGGGTTGCGGTGGTTTGGATCCTCCTTTTCAACCAGACGAAGCCGATAACGAGTTAAACCTCGAACAATGCGTGATTTGGCCCATGATATGGCCAAAAGCACTGATTCGTGTGGACCCTTCTGTCACCACCCCAGTGCAGCAAACACATGACGAAGAGGAAGACAATGATGGTGATGATGACCCCAATGACTTCCTCGCTGATGATCCTTACGATGACGGAGCTCACAATGACAGATATGTCGGCGAGGGTCCACTTGACCATGATCTAATGCGTACGGATCTCGGGCAAGACGCTGATCTTCTAGATAAATATCAGTGTACGAAGCGTCTATTCTGTTCTCAAGATACGCCAGAAGCTTCCCCCGAGCAAGCTGGTTTGAGCCCGGACACAGTCAAAGAGGTGATCAAAGATGCGATGGCACCGAAGGAGTCTAAAAAGATGGGACGAAAAAGATCTAAGAGGAAAGCTGACATTGACTCCAACAGCCAGCCGGTGCCGGGTACTAAGTCGAAGCCGCCGCACCGGGTAATGGACAGGGTACCCATCCCCGACTGGCATTCGGTCCATTGTATGGGTACAGCGATGATGCCGCCGAGGCTGGTAAAACTATTGACTGTGGATATGAGGAGCCTACATGATGGTATTCTTTTTCAAGAGGAGAGGCTTCTCAAAGAGGAAGATCCAACATACCCGGTTTTCTCCGTAAAGGTACCCGAGATAGATGCCTTGGGCTTTGTCACTAAAGACTCCGAGGACGTGATCCTCGTGAGATTTAATGATATCTTCAACATGTATCACATGTACCCGCTAAGAGAGACGATTTAGTACTCAGATGGGTGCGTGCGTATGCGGTCACAGTCGTCCGATCTGCAGTGAGATGTGTGAAAAGCTGCTGGCAAGGTTGACTGGGCGGAGGAAACTAATCATTTGAAATGCTAATTCCGTGAGGACCCAGCACTTAATCATGCATGCTTTGGCAGTATCCATCAACCTTTTGAATGTGGCGGCATTTTTATCTCACCGTGGCGACAGGAAGCATGCACGCATGGTGGCTGTATGAGGTGCTTTACTTGCATGTACTCATACGAGGTGCCTTACTTGCATGTATGTACTCACAGATTCATGAGAAGGTTATGCTGGTTGTATGAGGTGTTTTACTTGCATGTACTCATACGAGTACAAAAAAAGCAGCTGCAGCACGTCTCAGTCGAACAGGTTTTCGTCAGAGTAGTATGCAGCCTAGAGTCAGACAATTAGGATTGGTGCATGCATGGTTTCAGTTAATCTCAGTTTGACCAAAGTGACAGATGTCAGGAAACGGGGGGTGCGTACGCACCTCCCTGAGCAGCGAGTCATTTCCATACTCGCTAAACCCATCGATCGTCCGCCTGGTTGTGCTTAGTATAGCACACCAGCTCTTAATGGATAATATTCCGAACATCATGATAATTCACCCGAACTACATGAAAGAAATGTTCCTGAGCACCCCTAGGGCTAGGGCAAAGGTGACGCGGTACATCGAAGATTGCTTCAAGGCGCATCCTTCCAAGAGCATCTTTCTCCTGCCTTACTTTCCCGAGTACGTCATTCGCTAACCGCCATTACATGGTTTCGTACATTTCCATCGTTAAGTTTGCATGGTACATATAGTTAATTTGAGGATGATGGTCTCTTCTGAACTGTTTTGCGCAGTAACCAATACGGCACCCTCTTCGTTCTGTACCCGAAAGACTCGCATGCCGTCTATCTCGACTCCGGGAATGATGTGACGAGTAAAGACTACACCAAAATCAAGGCTGTTCTAAATGATGCTCTTAGTGCTTACGCTGAAAAGGAAGAAGGCATCATTAAAAGAAAAAACACATGGCGAGGCAAAAATATATTCGGCCACAAACTTGTGTTCCCGTGCATCAAGCAGGCGCCAGGCACTAAGATGGAGGCATGGTGCCTCATCCATCACATGCGGAAGCACATAAAGGATCAACAACGTCTGCAATTTTCGTCTGCTCTCGACAGATGGTGCAAAAACTTGGCAGAAGCTAGTGATGCTGTTATTAGAAAAGAGTTCGGTCGCATCCAGCAGATGATCGCTAGAATCATCTACAACGATGTCTTGGATAAATCCGGGGTGTTCTTCAACGGCTTTGCAGTACCATCGAACACCGAGATACAAAATCGCCTAACAGCGCAGGGTGATCCCAGACCATTCACTATAGATGTTGTTCTCCCGTTCCCGCCGATGCCGAAGCCGAGCAAGAAGAAGCAGTGATCGACGAACTGTGTTGGTACGATCGATAAACTTCTGTTGTTAAATTATATCCGTAAATTAACTTGCCTGGATACCTTTTGCTTCGGAAGTCGTTAAACTTGCATGTGTGATCGATGTTATTTACAGTTAGATATGAACCGATCCAAATCATGTTTGTTTTGTTTCGTCTTTCTCTCTGAATGCCGATGATTAAAATGAACTGACATCGTGTGATACAGGGATGGTCTAGCGAGCCTTGTGATATGCACGAGTACACACATCTTGTGCATCCTAGTTGGCTCGCTAGCACCATCTCTGTAATTTATGTGTCCAACCTATATATGAGGCACGCTTTCGATTTTGGTGCACCCATTTAACTATTATTTGATTTGTGCATGAACTCTTGCTATTCTTTGGCTAACACTTTTATCTTTGCATGTCTCGTGTACGGAGAGAATAAGAAATGGTTTATACACGTCACCGCTCGAGTGGGCCGGGCCGGAAGATGTCTCAAGCAAGCGGGACGAGTTTACATGTGATTGTAGTTTACATTACTAGCTACTTGCTTTTGAAAATTTGCGACCTAAACTATCGACTTCCGGAGATGTGTGTATTCATGCATATGTATGCAAAATATTGGGTCTCAATTGTATATTTCGACTTGTAATGCATGCATATATGTGATGAACAAACAATTTGGTCACTTGTCTATTTGTATATATTGAAATTCTGTCAATTATATATTGCTGAAATATATATGTATTTACGGTATATATTATTGTAATACATTTCTATTTTTATTTGGAAAAATAGAAATACATATTACTGGCGACCAGTAGCCTGGTTCGCCAGTGGTAAGTCCCGGGAATACCGCTGGCGAACATGCGACTGGTTCGCCGGTGGTAGGTGGCCTACCGCTTGCGAACGAGGCAGTGGTTCGCCAGTGGTAAGTTACTTACCGCTGGTGATATGAGCGTTGGTAAACCATACGTTCGCCCGCGGTAGGCTATCCAGGTTCACCAGTAATAGAGGTTTTCCTACTAGCGATGAGATGATCACGAGGCACAGTCGGTTCCTTTGTTTTCAGTCGATTCGTCCAATGGTCATGTAGCCATGGCTAGCTCTCTGCCGGTCTTCCGGTGGCCAGTCTCAAGACGATGCAAGCGTCGGCTGGGTCTACTTCGCGTCCATGGCGACGATCCATGGATTGATTTCCACTGTTTCCATGGTAACAGCTTCAGCTACGACATCGTGTGGCCGAAGCTTCCGCGAGGGATGTGGCGGCGTGACGCCGGCGCCAGTGGAGTGTGGAGTCCGGGCGTCCGGCAGTGTGGCCTGTTCTTACCGCTTCCGTGAGGTTAGTGAACCCACAAGGGATGGCGAGCAAGTGCAAGAAACGCAAGAAAAAGGTTGCAGCTCCGAATTCTTGACTCGTCTTCACCGGTGCAGGGAGTGGTGGCCGACCGGTCGGATTCGTGTGGCTGCAACTAGACGCTGGTCTTGTCGCTGAATTATCGGCCCTCATCAAGCAAAGGGATTGATTTTCCTCGTACGTTTCCTTGTACTGTACGTGTATAGGGGATTGTAAAGTGCTTTGCGATGCGTGCCGAGGATGAGGTGTCAACATCTCGTGAGGGGCCTCAGGAAGAGGGACGCTGCGGCCCGTTCCCAAAGAATTTTTTGCCGTCACATGGCTGGAATGACCTTTGAAAAAAGCAGAGTGCTGAAATGTTACTTAATTGCATGCTGCTCAATTGACGTTGCTCACTTGGTGCTAAATGGTGTTTGGCATTTTAAAAAGATTTAGACTTGGTTTTTTTTGGGGAATTTGTCTAGAAAGTTGTCCTCCATCTACCTTACTGAAGAAGCCGTCCTCGAAATTTTCGCTAAACTAGTTTGGAAGTTTGATGAGGCGCTTCTCCAAGAAGATAGGCGAAACTATCCTGGAAGCCGATAAAAAAACAGCCTTAGCGGAGTGCCATTTTGGCCCTCTGATTTTCACAAGCGGCGTTTTGGCTATTCTGCTGTTCAGCACCCTCATTTCATTTCATTTGACGAAAATAAAATGACACTGATGCCATCATTTCATACTTTAATTGATCGATTTGAAATTCTAATCCAAAAGGTCATGTTTGGCTGTGATGTATCAAATAAAATGGGGCCAAGAGTTGAGGTAACATACAGTAGCAATTCCTGGAATTTCCGATTGAAATGATAGCTCAACTTCCATGCCAACCAAACACACTAGATATCGATTGAATTCCAGATTCCACCACAAAGTACCAAACGAGCTCCAAGGATTTTGGCCTCCCAAATGCAACAGTTGCCTTCGATACCCAGATGCTTTTATACATAAGCAAAGTCATCTATCTATCTGAAGCGAAGAATGAACTCTCCCCAAGTTCGCCTCAGCCACCATCAAAAACTCACCGACAGCCAGATAGGAAACAAGGTGCCAATCTAACAAAAAGGTACAGCCCAAATCCTACGCGATCCTGTGGGACAAATTTATAACGAGATGTCCGACCTACCTACTGTTCTACTCATTTGCTGTCGGTAAAATCAGCATCTATAACGTCACCATCATCTCCTGGCTTCTCAGATGAAGCTGCAGAGTCAGCGGGCCCGTCAGCTCCAGGGGTAGAGCCTGCTCCAGGGGCGCCCTGCTGCTGGTAGAGGGACTGACCAATCTGCATCACTTCTTGGTTCAACGCAGCTAGTGCATCCTTTATGGTCTGCGTTGATCCGCCAGCAACTGCGTCCTGGAGTTCCTTAAGCTTCTCCTCGACCTTCCCCTTGACATCAGCTGGGACCTTGTCTCCAAGCTCCTTCAATTGTTTCTCAGTCTGGTAGATGACAGAGTCTGCCTGGTTCTTGGTGTCGATTGCGTCTCTCTTCTCTTTGTCCTCCGCCGCGAATTTCTCGGCTTCTTCAACCATCTTCTCTACCTGAATAGTTGTTCATTGATGTTAGTTCAAAGGTTCAGAAAAATTTAATGATATAAAAACTGGAAAAAAAAGGGTAAGCTTCCTCAATGAACATAATGCATACCTCATCCTTCGGCAATGTGCTGGCTCCGGTGATAGTGATGTCCTGCTTCTTTCCAGTCCCTTTGTCCACAGCAGCAACAGACAGGATACCATTGGCATCAATATCGAACTTGACTTCAATTTGTGGAACACCACGTGGAGCAGGAGGAATTCCATCAAGCCGGAAGCTACCAACAGATTTGTTGTCCCTGACAAACTCTCTTTCTCCTTGGAGAACATTAATCTCCACACTTGTCTGTCCATCAGCAGCAGTCGAGAACACCTCTGACTTGGAGGTAGGCAAGGTTGTGTTCCTTGGGATAATCTTGGTCATCACCCCACCCAGTGTCTCCAAACCTAGAGACAGTGGTGTAACATCGAGAAGCACAATATCGCTAACATCTCCTGACAATACTCCCGCCTGTTGTCATTTTAATTGTCAGATATAGTCATTGTCTAATTAATCTAGCATGTGCTATTCTAGAACATGACAGAACTGATTGTCACCCAGTGCTGATGCTATAGCGACTTGCCACAAACAGCTCTATCTACTAAGCCATACATATGATTTCATCAAGTTCTTCAGGTAATCTCACTATGATTGCCATGTCTAGGGCCATATATTCGGCTCAAATTTGCAATATATATTATTATCTGTTCACTGTTTTTATAAAGTAGCATAGAATAGCAACATCAGGAATTCAGGATCCTAAGTTAGCTAACTATGAAGAAATGATTCTCATGAACTGACCTGCACGGCTGCTCCAAGGGCAACAACCTCATCCGGGTTGACCGTCACATTGGGATCCTTTCCGGTCATTTTCTTCACAAGTTCCTGAACAGCTGGAATTCTGGTGGAACCACCCACAAGAATCACCTCGTCTATTTCTTTCAGTGACAGCTTCGCATCTCTAAGAGAATTGTCAACAGGCGTCCTCAGCCTGAAAGATGGTTGTACAATTAAGTATTAGCTAAGTAGCCATGGCACTCACCCGATATTTATAGTAGTTGCTAGATGCATTTGAAACAACTAACAACCATGGATACATGTGTGCTTTCATCCAAACATTAACATGAGGCATGATATTGTACCTGTCAAGAAGATCCGCGCATAGCTCCTCAAATTTGCCCCTGGTAATTGTTGTCTCAATATGCTTGGGCCCGTCAGCAGTAGCCGTTATGAACGGTAAACTGAAAAAAAAAAATAGGTGAGAAACTGAGATGCGAAAAACACTACGTTAGCACCGAGATGGGAGGCAGAGCAAACTAACCTAATACTTGTTTGGCTCAATGATGATAACTCCATTTTTGCTTTCTCAGATGCTTCTGTAAGTCGCTGAAGAGCTTGCTTGTCTTTCAGCAGGTCAATACCCTCATCGTTCTTGAAGCTCCCAGCCAACCAATCAACAATTCTCTGGCAACAGAAATGATTTGTGAGAATATACCCCACACAGAACCATAAAGAAGATGCTGAAGACCACTCTTGCTAACAGAGACAGTGAGTAGTGAAGTACAGAAGGAGTAAGATCACTATATTAAACATGTTGAAGACTCTTGCTAACAGAGACAGTGAGTAGCGCAGATTTTAAAAACCAAAGGGACACATAAGTTCACTAGAGAACGGGCACAGATAGTGAGAAGCTAATATGCTGCTCACTCGTTGCTCTCCTGCTTGTCTAGAATACTAGGACAGGAAACAAAAAAAAATCCTTTCATCGACTATGAAACTGAATAAACACAAAATCACTCTAGACAGTGAAGTGTACAACATAATCCATATCAACACAAATAATAACTTATTGCATTGCACATCCCTTTTGCATCATGACTACGCAGGCAATTACATAATGCAAATTAGATGTAAGTTCTAACCCAAGAAACAGCAAACAAGATGAGGCAGACTAAACCAATTGGGAACCAATAATGCTAGCACAAGACAGATGGGCATATGAAGAATACCTTGTCAAAGTCATCACCCCCAAGATGGGTATCACCGGAAGTAGACAGCACCTCAAAAACACCATCACCAACCTCGAGAACTGAAAGCATAACAGGACATGTAATAAGGTACTGACATATGGTCAAACAGGTAACAATAGTTAACTTGACATGAAAGGCTAATCGAAAAGACTACAGAAGATAGTTGCCTAACAGATGGGTCAAAACAGGCTTCCATTCCTTAGCAGTCCATCCAATTCAGCATATACACAAGTAACAACAGAACATGTTTCTACTAGTCTAGTATAGCCCTTGCTGTTGCCTAGCACTTTATGAAGGCCTATAGGTAGATTATTTATAAGACAGACAACTGTTTAAGAACTTATTTTGATTAAACAGACAAATGTTTTATGTTGTGCTTAAATATATTCATAGCGCAATGTAACAAGTTTTGTGACCAGCGTATCAGGATATGTTTCAGTGAACTGAGTTAACAGCAAATACATCAAATAATTGACCAATTACCCATATCTCCACGACAAAGCTTTTGTATAGTCATATATTCCATAGTACTACAGTATTAGTTATGTTTATCTATTCTGCACTCCATTGTGAATGCACAGACGGAACTGTTGAAACTACTGGAGACCCAGCAGTTACTGGGCGTCAATTTTCCTTGCAAAGAGTATAAACATTGATCTCAAAATTCAAAATATATACCTGAAACATCAAAGGTGCCTCCTCCAAGGTCAAAAACAAGAATTGTCTCATTGTTCTTTTTTTCAAAACCATATGCTAACGACGCTGCGGTAGGCTCATTTATGATACGGAGAACATCCAACCCGGCAATGCGGCCAGCATCTTTTGTAGCTGTCCTCTGCGAGTCGTTGAAATAAGCAGGGACTGTGATCACTGCCTTGGTGACTTTGTCATTTAAAAACTTTGACGCATCATCAACCAGCTTTCTCAAAACCTGGATAATAAATGATGTTCAGAAACAGCTTCTCACACAAACATAAATTGATAGAAAGGTAGCACATGGGAAGTGAATCGAGGATCAGAACATAACAAAGATAAATGAAATTTTCCATCTATTCAATTCTAGATACACATTTTGAAACAATTTAAGCTAACAAACATCTGCATCACTAGCCATATATTATTTTTGTTGCACCCTTGTAAATGAAAGGTTGTTTAATCCAATAATATGTGGGTTATGTTACAGCAATTTAACGATAATTGACGGATTGGATTATCTGTTTGTCAAAGCAGGGATCTAGACTATCAATATTTTCCTTGGATTTTAAAAAGGGGAGTATTATGTTGACAAAAACAATTAACACTGCAAAAGAAAACACTTCGATTTTCAGTAATAAGAGAACTCAACAGCTGGGTCTTTCTATGAATACAATGCAATTATGTGAGGAATTAGCAGGGATCCAGTGTAAATATTCCATTCTAATACAAATGAATTATTTTTCCTTTAAAGGTATTGTTATTGTGTCAAATAATGTGGGGAGTGAGGTATTGTAGACTTATCCACCTCAGGGATTCGTGGAATTTCCGTTTTTTAATTGTGTCAAATAATGTGGGGAGTGACATATTATTATAGTGTCAAATAATGTGGGAATTGAACAGAGGACCAATACATAACTACATCTGCACTGTTATTTTTTGGTGTACCCGTGTTCTCAATAGTGATTGTTTAAAATAGCAAATACCCCCTTTTGTTTCAGAATGTAAGGTGTAATTTGAGTATTTGACACCCTAAACTGAACTTTTACTGTGACTTTCACATAGAATATTTTTGTTAATAGTCACAAATGACAATCTTAAGAAAATACTTTCTAGACAAACCAAGTTGCTGTCATGGGATTAAGAGTTGGTCAAATCCCGTATTTAGAATATCAAAATTCACCTTGCATTTTAAAAGGGGGAGTATTATGTCGACGAAAACAACTGACGTTGCAGAAGCAAACAATTAGATTTTCAGTGGTAAGATAACTCAACAGATGGCTCTTTCAATGCATACAATGTTCTACCAAAGTCCATAAATAAGAACTCTACAAGTAGCTATCCAGTGTAAATATTCCATTCCAATACTGACACTGTTCTTTTTTTTCAAGGTATTATAAAGTGCATTAACATAGTAGAGCGCACAATTTGAGAGTTGAGACTCTGTTAGGAACACAACAACTAAACAAACAGTAAGATCTATCATCAACCATCCATCCATGGACACGCGGGACAATTGCGATTGGTAACAAATCTATATCACAAATGCTTGAGTTTAACAGTATAAGAGAATTCCAATATAAGACAAGAAATCTCAATTCTAGACCTAAAAGCCACTGAACAGACACATATTACGAGCATAAGGAAAAAAACAATTCACTATCTTAAAACTACACAATGTTATTAGAAGTAAAAAAAATACATCCAATCATTACAAGTGATGAATAAACATCGTTATTCGCTCTATACCTGCGCAGAGATCTCCTCGGCAGCGAACTGCTTGCCGATTGCTGGGCAATCGAGCTTGACGTTGCCGTTATCGTCCCTAATGATGCGGTAGGAGACCTGCTTGGATTCCTCGGCGACCTCGTTCATCTTTCGGCCGATGAACCGCTTGACGGAGAAGAAGGTGTTCTCCGGGTTGACCACCGCCTGCCTCTTGGCGATCTGCCCCACCAACCGGTCCCCGGCCTTGGTGTAGGCCACGACCGACGGCGTGGTCCGCGCCCCCTCGGCGTTGGTGACGATGGTGGGCTTGCCGCCCTCCATCGCCGCGACAGCGGAGTTGGTGGTCCCGAGGTCGATCCCCACCACCTTCTCGCAGGTGACCCGCAGTGGGCGCCACCGCCGGCCCCCGCGCCCGTACACCGCCGCCGCCGTTCGGAGGTTGGCGGAGGGGCGCCGGCTGCCGTGGCTGACGAAGAAGGGGGTCGAGGTGGGGAAGGTCGTGGTCGCCATGTCTGAGCGTGGACGGCGGAGCTAGCGAAACCCTAGAAGGGGGAGGGGAAGGAGAGCGGTGGATTCTCGTGGGTTTTGTGGGCTTGGGGAGCCTGGGAGGAATGGCGAGAGGAGAGGACGGGGAAGGATAAGGAAGGGGAGGAGGGTTTTATAGGGTTCTCGTGTGGGGAGGAGACTCTGGGAGCCAGCCTGTGGCTTCTTGCCCTCCTTTGGATTTTCTTCCTTCTAGATGTTGCTAGTATATATTGGCGATTCTCAAAAAAGAAAAGGATCTTGCTATGACACTAATGGGAAAATTCCATATTTCTCCATCATGTATAATTGGTAATCCAAGGTGATGTTGTATAAGCACAGGTAAATTAGTATCTAAATTTGTCTTAAAAGTGTGGAAATTCATTATGGCTCCCGAGCTCACATGCTCTAACGGAATAATAACAAAATAGAAAAAAAATAGTTTACTATTTTTACAAATTTTAAACAAATTGGTGATGAACATATACAAGATTTCTACATACGTGTCAAGTTAAATGATGAAAATAAATTTTGACGCTTTGTGTAAAAAAAATCAGTGACTAAAATGAGATTTAAAATAGTTTTTTAGAGCATTGATTTTGTTTTTTCCGCACAGAACACCACACTTGTCATTTCACAACGAAACTTGTCATTTGTTTAGAAAACTTGTATATGTTCATCAACAAAAAATTCAGAATTTTTTGAAACATTTTAATATTTTTTCAATTTTTTACCTGGGAAGGAGCATGTGAGCTCGGGAGGCAAAACAACCCTCCCTTAAAATTGTTGCAAGTTTTAAATATTTTTGTTATCACCTAGTCATCTATTAAAATTCATATATATTCCTCACGCGGTGTCGAAATGAAAATCTGAAAAAGTGTCGGTGTGGCAGTGTGTGTTTTTGTGACGGTCGTGCAATGGCGGTGTGTCGCGGTCGAGGATGGAGGCGCCGCAGCGTTTGGGCTTTGGAGCGTTGGAGGTCATGTCGGCATGAAGTTTTGTGGTGGTTTCATGCGGATGGTGGTGGTGGTCGGCTGCGTAGAGTTGTTGGACATGCATGGCCTATGCAAACTAGCTAGGTGAACATGTTGCAATGATTTCAGAGTTAGTGATCTCGATGTGAAAGCTTCCACCGACTTCTGTTGATGAAGACGATGCCGCTGCTCTCATATGTCGCTCCCTCCTTATATGCATCGTTGAGGAGCCCCTTCCCCTCCCTCCTCGTTTGAGCCTCGGGCTTTCCCGGTGAAAACCTAAATTTCAGGCATGCCGAAGAGGGTGTCGGTGGCGTCACAGTCGCTTCCCCATTGAGGACGTCGCCTTGGAAGTCTCATAGTTTGTCCGCTTGTGTTGATTTTTGTGGCGGATTTGTGTCTCTATGTGGCTTCGTCATCGGCCATGAGTGTGGTTGGTGTGAGTGTCAGAGTAGTGGCCCCTAGCTTTCCCTTCGTGTCTCAAGGCATAGATCTGGTCGCTAGAACAGTAGAAGAGGTGGCTCGACTAGTGTGCGGCCTCGGGGCAGTGTGGATGCCGACGTGGCAGCCCGATATTTCGTTGTCGTGTTGTAAGGTGTCGTTTTGGTCGATTGGGTGGCAAGGCCGTCGGTCCCGCTGGAAAGTGATCTCGGGACCAACTTTGTGTTGTAAAAGTTTTGGTGCCAAAGCGACAACTCTAGAATTGGTTGTCGAGTTGTTGAGTGTTGTCTCTTCCTTCTTAGCCGGAAGATTTGTAGACTTGTGTTGTGGGAGGTCTCGGGGCCGGCGTGTCGTGTCGTATCAGCTCTCAACAAAGATTTCTTATTAACGGTCTAATTATGTTAATTTTTTGTGAAAAAGATATAATTTATGTCGATTATTTTTTATGGGGCTACATAAGCAAGTTTGTAGGCCAACATTCATATAGATTGAAATCTTCTGCCGTGTATAATGGAAATGACAAAATTTTGGCACTAAATGAGTTTTTTTGAACTATCACCCATGTTAACAGTACGTGCTCGAATGTCAAAATGGACCAGGGATTAATGAAAGCACGGCAGCATTTAAAAAATATAAAACAAAAACACACAAATTGAGTTGGAGGCCACATGGGTTGTTGGTGGACTGTAGCGGGAGCACCGCATCCCGGGAACTGTAGAAGCTTCTGGAAGCAGCGGGACGGAGACAGGAAGCTGGCGGAGGCGCTGCGAAGAATGTGACGTTCGCTCGCCCGCGTCCGCAAAGTGCACGGAGCGACGGCCCGATGGATGGACGGGCGGCTTTCGATTTTCCACCGATCTCTAGAGGCCAATAATCCGGGGACCGCTGGGTGCTCAAGGCCTATTGGGCTTGTGCAACGGTCTACTCATCGGCGGGAGAGGTGTCTACGTGGCTAACTGAGAGCCGCTAAGGCGATACAAGCAAATCATATATTTTTCGCAAAAAGAGAAACAAATCATATTTTCTGTGTTTCGGACATAGTGGGGTTATAAAAAAAAAAGTGCTAAGCCTCCATCGGGATAAATGTCCGCTTCCATTCCGAAGGTGACACGTGTCCGATTTGAGGAGTAATTGTTAGATTTGTATGGGTCTTGGGCTCTTGGCCCATTTAACCTAAAAAATTCTGAAAATTTCAAAGGTCCATTTAGTTGTTTGGTGGGAACATACTAAATTTAGTCCCGCCTCACTACCTTACTAGTTGGGAAAAAGTTGGAGCAGTTTATAGGAACAACTCTTCTTCCACTAGTAAGTGAGTGAGAATAAGAATCCCACGACACTCCTCCGCCCACCTTGTCATGCACGTCGCATTTCGTAAATCAAGTTTGAGTTAGAACTTATTTTGATGGAAGATTAAGTTTTTGCATGGTGCAACAATTGTGAGTGTACGTGTTAATAGGTACGTGCATGTTCGACACATACCCTGCTTCTTCCACCGCGTGACCCTTGTGTTCTTTGCCTGTCTTCGAGATGTAGAGGAGTGAACAGAACGAGCGGATCGAGAGAACTCACCACACACCACTCACTCATGTCTCACCATAGCTGTTTCCAGGCTTTTCCATTCCGACGACCCCGTGCACGGCCGTTCGGGAGAGCAAGGCCTCCGAAACACCGTCCTTTGAGATCCTGCGCCAGGAGAGGGCCGATAAGGTTATTAGGGAGCGTCTCGGTGCGACTGCACGCTTTCGTTCCCCTGCACCTGCATCGACTATTTGACAACTTCCTCTACGCTGGCGCAGGTCTACGTCACCTTCGACACCATGGTCGGCAGTGACAATGATGCGTTGGTGACATCTCGGTCAACACGTATGTGCTACTCTTCTCTCTGTTTGTACTAGTATTTGGTCCATATGCAGATCTGCTAGATATGCCTAGTCTGACGTTGTGATTAGATCTGCTAATGCATTTGTGATGTTGTTTTTCTTAATTAAACTCACCCAAAAATTGCTTAATATTCCAACAGTAATCTTACCTCTGCAGCCATCATCCACTTGCAGCTCCCCTATCGGAGAAAAAAGGTCCGGCGGGACCTCACCGACAGTACCGTCTGTCTGCAGCATCTCGACTCCGGCTAGCAACACCGATGGTTGCTCCTTGCACCATCGGCATCGACTGATGGCAACACAATCGCCCTTCCTTGTTAGCTTCGACACCCACCTTGGATAGGACTGCTGCCCTTCATTGGCACCTCTGGCCGTTCGCCATGACAATACTGTTGAGTAATTAGGCAATAATTCCATGATTAATTCCAGAATATTAAGCATGACAACAATCGCTACTAACATGTTAATCTCAAACATACTAGAAGTATGTAGCGCCCCGACCCCAGAGCTATACAGTGAAACGTTGTGTAACCGGTCATGCTACACAATCAAGGGTTACTGGGTTTACCAATCCCAGGCCAAAACTCATTGGCAGGCGTGCTCGGAATACATCATTGGCACACAACACCTCGATCATGACATAAGCTCAGACATCGCTTTCACGTATAGCAAAGAGACCAGGACTGCGGAACAACTGGCGCATAACAGACTCTACGACACAAGAGATCATAGTTCAACTCATATATGAGAAAGATAGCAAAAGTCACAATCAGAGGTCGCAGACCCATCATTACATCACGCGGAAAGCAAATATAGTTATCTAACAACAAGATCCAGAGTATGGCCTAAGAGGCCTACAATAACATATCCCAGCCAGCCTGTTCCGAGACGTCCCAAGCTGCCACCTGGGAACCCCAGACTACTCGTCGATGTCAATAAAGAATCCACCTTCCAGTTCGGTGACGTCCTCCTCTGAAACAAATAATAATCAACAAAGCAAGACTGAGTACGACGTACTCGCAAGAATTAGTAGGGCGATATAGGCCCGATGCTGACGGAGGCTCTAATGCTGTGTAAGGTAGCTGGTTTTGCATAAAGCTAGTTTTCTATTTTAAAAGACATCAGGACCCTTTGCATCGTCTACTCAGAATGTTTTCTGAAAAGGGATAAGAGAGTAAACTTTCATCTGTGGTTCTCAACGAACCAGTTGTAACCAGAAGCACCTCATCTCCACCAAGGCACTCCCTCGAATTACCCTCGAGGAAATGAACCTTTACCACACGTTGATTATGCAACCTCTACCTGCCATATCAATTAAGTTAATGTTCTTTATGATCTTATCGTCTATTCCCAAGTCGTCCATAACCGCGGACACGGCTTTTTGAAAATATTAAACCCTGCAGGGGTGTACTGTTTTTATCCATTGGTACCGTCCGACCCCTTGCCTGATCATTTAGCTCTCTTCCGGGGAAAGCCGGCAGGGCGGGCGCGGTTAAACCTTTACCTCGCATGAGACTATCCAAGGGTCATCGTGACGACATGACAAGTTCAGTGCCTATTTCAACACCCTGCCCCATCGCCACTCCTATCACCACCATCTTCATCACATCATCATCATCATCATCATCACCGACCACACACTCGCAAATGGAAAGCGCAAACTAGAAGACCCTTGGATACGCCCGCACAAGTTATTCAGTTAGTAAGGGGCCCATACCCCCACCGTTGGTAGCACGCTAGTCTTGGTTCAAGAGGTAAAGAACTCGCACCTAGGGGCAGGAACGAGACAAAACACCATCCCGATGGAAACTCATCCCAGCCTTCTTAGCAATTTAATTAAGCATCACATTTATCCACCACACCCGAATCATTCCATCAACATCATCAATATGGAATTAATCAACGGACATAACTAACATACGACTAAGCATGGCTAAGCATATAATACGTCCAATATATCTTTGTCTCCGGCCAACACATCAAGCCTATGGTTCATAGGAGGGGAAACATGTGATGGTTCGGGGAAGACATGCATTGGTAGGATATTCTAAATCTTGATCAAAAGAGACATTTGAATCGCATGCAATATTATGGTGGATAAAATAAGTTTATAAAACAGTAGGATGCTAGATGCCAAGAAGGTTAGGTTAGTTCTTGCCTTGCTGATAGTACTGGGCGCGTTGATCGTCGAGGTATTGTGGTGGAACCTCGACTCCTGAATCTAACGAAACACAACAATAACAGGAAACGAAATAAATAACACGAATACAAAGGTGCAATGCACAATCATGATGAGATGGTCAAATTATGCACTGAACTCATATTGGGCATGTCCCACAAGTTAAATGGAACCCCTAAATTAAATATAGCAATTAACGGGTCACAACTCCATATTTAACTTAGTGAATTGCATTATTATCCAAAATATCCAGTACTGAATTATGGGTCCTAAATGCATGAAAATGACATTATTAGATAGATATTGTCCTACTGATCATTTTGGTACTTCGTTTGCAATTTTCCGATTAACGATGAAGAAACGGCGATTTAAACGGTTATGCGATTTAAATCATTTTAAACCAATTAAAAAATGACATCAAAGTAAAAGTTATTTGCATGCTGTGAAATTAACATGTATAGATAGCATTTGAGTTGCTGATCAATTTGATATATCATTTGCAATTTTTGAATCATTATTCAACAAGTTATGATATTTTTTATAATTGATTTAATTCTGCCATTTTAACTATTTTTATTAAACAGCACCAACATTGCATCTAAAATTCCCACAGATGACATAAACTTGTAGATAATTGTTCACTGAACATTTTGAGAGCTTATTCATAATTTTTGGACGAGTAGAACTCAAGTTATGCAATTTCCAAAATTTGAATTAAATCTGCCATTTCTGTTTTTATTAATTATAGATAATTTATTTTGGGCAATTAATTCCACCAATGGTACTAACAGATACATAACCTCTTCCTGAGCATTTTGATATATTATTTGCATTTTTGGACTTGTGGTTCAAAAGTTATGCCATTTCAAAGTTTGAAACTATTTTCTGTTATTTGTTTTAATTCCAGAAAATAGCACCTAAACGTTTTTCACCGTGGGGCTGGCTAACCCGTGTCGCTGACCGTTGGGGCAGCAGCCACGCTGGCAAGCCACGTCGGCCAGCGGCCCACCCGTAGGTTTGACCGACGGGGCGGCCAGGACCGGCGCGACGCGCGCGGTGACCGGCGGCAAGCCGCGGATCGACTCGTCGATTGCGCGCGTTAGGGATTCAGTACGGGGCCGCATTGCGCTCAGCACGGCGAGGGGAACTGGGTGGCGGCGCTAGGGACCCTATGGTCGCCGGGAAGTGCACCGGCAACGAGCTATGGCGGAGGCGTCGGTTCGGTCTACAGCTAAACGGCGAACCAGAGGGGGAGAGAGAGAAAGGAGAGGTCCGGGAGGACCGTGAGCTCACCCTGAGCGCGTGGGTGTGCTCGGCGGAGGCGGAGGAGCCCGGACGGCACCGGATTTGAGCTCGGACGGTGGCGGGCGGCGGCGACGGAGATGGTTTGATTCGCGCGAACGGCGGCGTCCTAGCACGCACGGCTCGGGGAGGAGGTAGAGGGAGACGAGGCGGTGACGATGGCCTGCTTCGATCTGCTTCGGGCGGTCTCCAACGTCGGCGGTGAGCGGCGGCGGCACGGCTAGGTCTCGGGCATCGCGGCGGCTAGGGTTAGGGTTGCTGCAGGTGGGGAAAAAGGAGGGCGAGCGAGGAGCTAGGGCAGCGGGCAAGCTTCTTATCCACCGAGGGAGGCCAGGGAGCGAGCTGGTGCGTCGGGGACGAGCGTGGCAGCTCGGTCGCTACAGCCATGGCCGCTACAGCGTGAAGGAGATGGAGATTTTGCAGATAACCCCCTGCCTATTCTTTTCCTTCTCTGTTTTTATTTCTTTAAAAGAACAACAGCCTTTTCTATTTAATTGAGGCCTCAAATCATTTCCAAAAATTATAAAAATATTCATGGAGTCTCAGAACAAAATAAGGAAGCCCACCATATTTTTATTTGGAATTTTTGGTAGGTTATGTTGGTTTGGAAAATTCAATTTTGAATTGCACCAATTTGGATGTTCCCATTTTATAAATTCCATTTGCATTAAAAATGCCTTTGTAAAATATTTATAAATTAACTTTGGAACTTCCTGGACAAATAGGTTTAGTTGCTTTGCCATTTTGTTCACCATTCACATCATCATATTTGGTTTCTTAATTGTTGTTCCTTTATTTCATGTGAAGCAAATATGAATGAGGGATGCCATGATGCAAATGAGATGCAAAAGTGAAAATTTTACTCATATTTTCAGGGTCCAAAAGTGGGGCTGTTACAACTCTACCCCCCTTACAGGAATCTCGTCCCGAGATTCTAGGCTTGAGTGAAGAAGGCGGGGTATTCCTGACGAAGACTAGTTTCACGTTCCCAGGTTGCTTCGTCTTCAGAATGGTTAGACCACTGGATTTTGAGGAACTTGATGGATTTATTACGAGTCTTCCTTTCCGCTTCATCCAAGATGCGGACAGGATGCTCGCGGTAAGTCAGATCTTCCTGAATGTCCAACTCTTCATGATTGACCCCACGAATAGGATCTTTGAAGCAACGACGGAATTGAGAGACATGGAACACATCATGAACATCCGGGAAATTCTCTGGGAGCTCGAGCTGATAGGAGAGATCACCTCGCTTACCCAGGACAGTGAAAGGACCAACAAAATGAGGTGCCAATTTTCCCTTGATTCCGAAACGACGAACACCTCGGAGGGGAGAGACCCGAAGATAGGCTTTGTCACCAATTTCATAGTGAACCTCCTGATGATGCTTATCATAATAGCTCTTCTGCCTGGACTGAGAAATCTTCAGATTTGCTCGAATGACATGGACCTTTTCTTCTACCTCATTGATCACGTCAGGACCGAAGAGTGACCTCTCTCCGGTTTCAGACCAATTGAGAGGAGTTCGATATTTTCTCCCATAAAGGACTTCAAAGGGAGCCATTCGCAAACTGGCTTGATAGCTATTGTTGTAGGAGAACTCGGTGAGGGGAAGGTATTTCTCCCAACCCTTGCCGAAGGAGATAACACAGGCCCGAAGCATATCCTCAAGAACTTGGTTCACCCTTTCAGTTTGGCCATCGGTTTGAGGGTGATAAGCGGTGCTGAAGTTGAGGCGGGTTCCCAGAGCCTCTTGGAAGCTTTGCCAGAATTTGGACACGAACAGACTACCACGGTCTGAGATAATCCTCAATGGAACCCCATGCAAAGGAACAATACGGGCCATATACAAGTCAGCAAGTTGGCTTGCTCGAATATCATCACGGACCGGAAGGAAGTGGGCGACCTTTGACAGACGGTCGATGATGACCCAGATGGCATTATTTCCCTTCTGAGACATTGGGAATCCGGTAATGAAGTCCATACCAACTTCATCCCACTTCCATTCGGGAATGGCTATAGGGCGGAGAGTACCAGCTGGCATCTGATGTTCAGCTTTCACCCGGCGACAGACGTCGCATTCTGCAACATACTCGGCGATCTCGCGCTTCATGCAAGACCACCGGAATTGAGGGCGAAGATCTTGGTACATTTTGGTGCTACCCGGATGAATAGAGATGGGTGACTTGTGAGCTTCTGAGAGGATCAACTCTTTTGTGTTTCCACTCTTGGGCACCACCAGACGGTTACCAAAGTAGACGACACCGTTGTCATCAACAGAAAAACAGTTAGCCTTCCCACTAGCTATTTTCTCTTTGATCTCTATGATTTCAGCATCATTTTGCTGGGCGGCCTTGATATCATCCTCGAGAGTTGATTTGATCTCGATGTTAGCCAAATATCCGGAGGGAACAATCTCCAGATTCAAACGTGCGAATTCTTCATGAAGAGCGGGCTGAGCTCGCTCAACCATCATGGTGTTACAATAAGACTTGCGACTCAGCGCATCGGCAACCACATTTGCCTTGCCAGGCTGGTAATTGAGGGTCACATCATAGTCTTTAATCAACTCCAACCATCTTCTCTGTCGGAGATTCAGATCGGGCTGGGTGAAGAGATATTTTAGACTTTGATGATCCGAGAAGATCTCGCAATGGTTGCCCAACAGGTAGGGTCTCCACCGCTTCAGAGCATGAACTACGACAGCAAGCTCTAGATCATGAGTCAGATAGTTGAGCTCATGCGGTTTGAGCTGGCGAGAGGCATAGGCTACTACATGCCCTTCTTGCATCAAAACACAGCCCAAGCCTTGGAGTAATGCATCACAATAGATGACAAAGTCTTTGGCGGTGTCGGGAAGGACAAGTACCGGTGTGGTGGTGAGCTTGACCTTGAGAGTTTGGAAACTCTCTTTAGCTTTGTCTGACCACACAAACTGTTTGTTCTTCTTGAGTAGGTCAGTCAAGGATTTGGCTATTTTGGAAAAGCCCTCGATGAATCGGCGGTAATAACCCGCCAACCCAAGAAAGCTTCGAATATCTTTGACGGACTTGGGAGTTGGCCAATCCAGGATTGACTGAATCTTGTCAGGTATAACCGCTACTCCAGTGGCTGACACCACATGACCAAGGAAGATGAGCTCCTGTAGCCAAAACTCGCACTTGGAGAACTTGGCATAGAGACGATGATCACGAAGCTTGGTCAGAACTAGCCGAAGATGCTCAGCATGTTCTTCTTCGGTTTTGGAGTAGACAAGGATGTCATCAATGTAAATTATGACGAACTTGTCGAGATACTCGTGGAAGATGGAGTTCATTAGCCTCATGAATGTAGCCGGAGCATTTGTGAGGCCGAAAGACATGACGGTGTACTCATATAACCCATAACGGGTAGTGAAAGCTGTCTTTGGAATATCCTCCTTTCTAATTTTTATCTGATGGTAGCCGGACCTCAGATCCATCTTGGAGAATACCTTTGCACCAGCTAGCTGATCGAACAGGTCATTCATTCTGGGAATAGGATATTTGTTCTTGATGGTCACCGCATTCAGAGGGCGGTAATCAACAACCAAGCGAGGAACATTTGTATCCCTCTTCTTGACAAAGATGACCGGGCAGCCCCAAGGTGAGCTACTCGGACGGATGAATTCTTTTTCCAGCAGCTCATCAAGCTGCTTCTTTAGTTCAGTTAGCTCTTCCGTTGGCATACGGTAGAGCCTTTTGGAAATTGGGGCGGTTCCCGGAACCAATTCAATGACAAATTCCACACTTCGATCAGGTGGAATGCAGGTAATTCTTGTGGAAAGACGTCAGGAAAGTCACACACCACGGCAACCTCATGCATTTCAGGCGGTGTGGTGCCTTCCAAGAAACACAGGCTGATTTCCGGGGATAGCGGGTTGGCAGCGGATGGGGTTGCGGACGAAGGGGACCAGTAACTTACTAGCCCGATAGTTGGGTGGACCACTGTGACCGACTTGGCAGCACAATTCAAGTTAGCATGATATTTGACTAGCCAGTACATACCCAAAATGACATCTATACCATCTGCCTTCAGGGCTATCAGCTGGAAAGGGAAAGACCAATAGCCTATAGTAATCTGGACGTCTGGAGCCATCCAGTCAGTTCGCCAACTAGAACCTGGGGTTTTAACCACTAGTGGGTTGTCCATATTCACGAACAGTATTTGATGGTTGTGTGCATATGCTATGGACATGAATGAATGCGATGCTCCAGAGTCAAACAAGACTGAAGCTGGATGATCATTAATTCGAAGCATACCCATGAGGACACCGGGGTCCTCTTCAGCTTCTTCGGCAGAGAGGTGGTTCAGGCGGCCACGGGTAGTACTCACAGCCATGGCTGCTGGTGTAGAAGGTGCTGGCATAGGTGTTGCGGTAGCATGTGCCTTCCCAGAACAGTCCCTTGAGTAGTGACCGGGCTGGCCACAGCTGTAGCAGGTGAGCCTCGGCGGTGAAGGCAGCTGAGCGCGGAAACCACTTCCAGCCACACCCAAGGTCGAGGTAGCTGGGAGAGGCGGGGGTGGCTTGAACCCTGAAGAATTTGGCGCGAAGGGCGCCTTGGGCACAGAGCTGTAGGGCACAAATACCCGGCGCTTCTTGCCCTCAGAAGAAGAGGAGCCCTGGTGGTCCCCCTGCGAAGGCCTCTTGGAAACCTCCAGTTCCTTCCTACCCTGCTCCAGAGTGAGAGCAAGGTTGTACAACTCCTGGTAAGACTGGAACTTGAAGGGCAGCAATTCATGACGGAGTCGCGGAGTCAGTCCCTTGAGGAACAGATACTGCTTGTCTTCATCATTGGTTACGTCCCGGGGGGCGTAACGAGAGAGGTGGTTGAACTCACGCCCATAAGCTTGGACGTCCATGCGTCCCTGGGTCAGCTCCAGGAACTCCCTCCTTTTCAGGTCCATGATTGGCTGGGGAATGTAAGCCACACGGAAGACAGTGCGGAATTCAGTCCAAGTGAAGGTATGGCCAGCCGCAGCCGTGGACACATGGATTTCCCACCAGGACCCTGCGGCTCCAGTCAGCAGGTAGGTGGCAAAGTTCACTTGTTCCGCCGCCGAAACATGCAAGGCAGTGAACTTGCGCTCAAGAGCACGAAGCCAATCATCAGCATCCAGGGGCTCCTTAGCATCAGCGAAAGTGGGTGGCTGGGACTTCAGGAATTCAGTGAGGTGGTTGCATTCAGTGTTCCTGTGTGCACCCTGCTGCACCAACTGCGCGAGCAGATTCTCGTTGCGCACGCGGCCCTCTTCGATGATCATCAGAACCTCCGCCATAGTGGGTGGCGGCGGTGGATTAGGATTGCTTTGTTCACCACGACGGGTAGGAGCCATTCTGGAGATGTGAACAAGGACACAGTTAGTATCTCTCTCCGGAATGGATAGGAATCAAGTAAGCGCTTAGACCCGAACAAGCGAATATGAATGGCAACTATTTATCAGGATTGAGCGAGGAAGACAGGTATCATCACATCAACATGGCAGGGAAACAATTGTACACGACAACACAAGCCAGTCGGAATAAAACACATTAGGTGGTTCAGATTCGAGCTTACAAATGCCTTAGTCTACATTACACGAATGGAAATTACTGATGATACAAGTCTTTTAGTTCGATACAACAATTAGAATTCGAAAGGCAACCAATACAGATAGTGTGTATCTTGCTCATCACGCAGGAAGGCGAGGATATGATACAAGGTACCCGTAGATACCGGTCTACTAGAAGTACTGGGCACTCGCCGGAAGACGCATAGAGCAAGTGCGGAAACGGTGGGCACTCGCTGGCTGGCGGTCGTAAGGAGGCGTGTGGACGTCGCCACCGGTGTCTCGAGCAGGTCCACGTGGTGGAATGGTGCCACCCACTCTCGGGCTGCTCATGTAGTTGGGCAGCTCCATCGGTAGCGGCGAGAGGAGATCTGGGGAAAGTATCCCGGCATGGACATAAGGCTCCAAGGCCCTCAGGGTGCTCCGGTGACTATCACGAGCAGCCACCGTGTATAGGTACCACTGACGGGCACGAAGATCCAATGCCCTAACCATCTCGATAAGAGCTCGGTGGCCGTGGTCTGGCTCGGTCGCTGGGTCAGAGTACCTAGCAACATAGCAGCCCTCCAGACCGGCCTCCGCAGCTGGAAAGTGATAAAAATCGGAAATAGGGTTGTCCAGGTAGTCACAGTCTCCGCGGTACACGAAGAGGCCGTTGAACGCAGCCTCCTGAACAGCCTGCTCCACGGTCATGCCCACACCGACACTCTGGTGCTGGACCCCGTCTCCATCCGGAGTCAGGACACGGGCCTCACAGAAGAATTGCCCCTGTCCATACGGCATGTGCTCCTCGTACACGACGTACTCAGGGTACCAAGGGCAACCCTGGCTAGCTAAGGCCGCAGCAAACAAGGCGGGAAACCTGCGGACACCCTCACAGCGAGTCAGACAGACAACAAGTCCCGAACGCGTCATCTGTAGCAACAACAGAACAATTCAACAGTTAGGAACGGAATTGAGTCTCATGAATTAATCTAGACGGTAAGAACCCAACCCCGATGAACCTTAAACTTTGACCCAACTTTAAGACAAATATAGGTAAGGTAACTCAGAGTTAGAGCGAATTGGGTAAGAAGTAAAAAGAATCCTAAGAAGGTTTTCACAACTCATTTCTAAGTTATAAATAATTTTCAACTAGACTCGACATCGACCAATAGAACGGGTTTCCTACAGGCAGTACTGCTCTGATACCAATTTGTAGCGCCCCGACCCCAGAGCTATACAGTGAAACGTTGTGTAACCGGTCATGCCACACAATCAAGGGTTACTGGGTTTACCAATCCCAGGCCAAAACTCATTGGCAGGCATGCTTGAATACATCATCGGCACACAACACCTCGTTCATGCCATAAGCTCAGACATCGCTTTCACGTATAGCAAAGAGACCAGGACTGCGGAACAACTGACGCATAACAGACTCTACGACACAAGAGATCATAGTTCAACTCATATATAAGAAAGATAGCAAAAGTCACAATCAGAGGTCGCAGACCCATCATTACATCACGCGGAAAGCAAATATAGTTGTCTAACAACAAGATCCAGAGTATGGCCTAAGAGGCCTACAATAACATATCCCAGCCAGCTTGTTCCGAGACGTCCCAAGCTGCCACCTGGGAACCCCAGACTACTCGTCGATGTCAATAAAGAACCCACCTTCCAGTTCGGTGACGTCCTCCTCTGAAACAAATAATAATCAACAAAGCAAGGCTGAGTACAACGTACTCACAAGAATTAGTAGGGCGATATAGGCCCGATGCTGACGGAGGCTCTAATGCTATGTAAGGTAGCTGGTTTTGCATAAAGCTAGTTTTCCATTTTAAAAGACATCAGGACCCTTTGCATCGTCTACTCAGAATGTTTTCTGAAAAGGGATAAGAGAGTAAACTTTCATCTGTGGTTCTCAACGAACCAGTTGTAACCAGAAGCACCTCATCTCCACCAAGGCACTCCCTTGAATTACCCTCGAGGAAATGAACCTTTACCACACGTTGATTATGCAACCTCTAGCTGCCATATCAATTAAGTTAATGTTCTCTATGATCTTATCGTCTATTCCCAAGTCGTCCATAACCGCGGACACGGCTTTTCGAAAAGATTAAACCCTGCAGGGGTGTACTGTTTTTATCCATTGGTACCGTCCGACCCCTTGCCTGATCATTTAGCTCTCTTCCGGGGAAAGCCGGCAGGGCGGGCGCGGTTAAACCTTTACCTCGCATGAGACTATCCAAGGGTCATCGTGACGACAGACAAGTTCAGTGCCTATTTCAACACCCTGCCCCATCGCCACTCCTATCACCACCATCGTTATCACATCATCATCATCATCACCGACCACACACTCGCAAATGGAAAGCGCAAACTAGAGGACCCTTGGTTACGCCCGCACAAGTTATTCAGTTAGTAAGGGGCCCATACCCCCACCGTTGGTAGCACGCTAGTCTTGGTTCAAGAGGTAAAGAACTCGCACCTAGGGGCAGGAACGAGACAAAACACCATCCCGATGGCAACTCATCCCAGCCTTCTTAGCAATTTAATTAAGCATCACATTTATCCACCACGCCCGAATCATTCCATCAACATCATCAATATGGAATTAATCAACGGACATAATTAGCATACGACTAAGCATGGCTAAGCATATAATACGTCCAATATATCTTTGTCTCCGGCCAACACATCAAGCCTATGGTTCATAGGAGGGGAAACATGTGATGGTTCGGGGAAGACATGCATTGGTAGGATATTCTAAATCTTGATCAAAAGAGACATTTGAATCGCATGAAATATTATGGTGGATAAAATAAGTTTATAAAAAAGTAGGATGCTATATGCCAAGAAGGTTAGGTTGGTTCTTGCCTTGCTGATAGTACTGGGCGCGTTGATCGTCGAGGTATTGTGGTGGAACCTCGACTCCTGAATCTAACGAAACACAACAATAACAGGAAACAAAATAAATAACACGAATACAAAGATGCAATGCACAATCATGATGAGATGGTCAAATTATGCACTGAACTCATATTGGGCATGTCCCACAAGTTAAATGGAACCCCTAAATTAAATATAGCAATTAACGGGTCACAACTCCATATTTAATTAGTGAATTGCATTATTATCCAAAATATCCAGTACTGAATTATGGGACCTAAATGCATGAAAATGACATTATTCGATAGATATTGTCCTACTGATCATTTTGGCACTTCGTTTGCAATTTTCCGATTAACGATGAAGAAACGGCGATTTAAATGGTTATGCGATTTAAATCATTTTAAACCAATTCAAAAATGACATCAAAGTAAAATTTATTTGCATGCTGTGAAATTAACATGTATAGGTAGCATTTGAGTTGCTGATCAATTTGATATATCATTTGCAATTTTTGAATCATTATTCAACAAGTTATGATATTTTTTATAATTGATTTAATTCTGCCATTTTAACTATTTTTATTAAACAGCACCAACATTGCATCTAAAATTCCCTCAAATGACGTAAACTTGTACTCCCTCCGTATCAAAATATAAGATGTTTAGCATTTCTCTTTCCATCCGTATCTGGACATGTTTTAGTGCAAGGTTCAAATGAATCTTACACTAAAACATGTCTACATACGGATGGAAAGAGAAATGCTAAAACATCTTATATTTTGATACGGAGGGAGTAGATAATTGTTCACTGAACATTTTGAGAGCTTATTCATAATTTTTGGACAAGTAGAACTCAAGTTATGCAATTTCCAAAATTTGAATTAAATCTGCCATTTCTGTTTTTATTAATTATAGACAATTTATTTTGGGAAATTAATTCCACCAACGGTACTAACAGATAGATAACCTCTTCCTGAGCATTTTGATATATTATTTGCATTTTTTGGACTTATGGTTCAAAAGTTATGCCATTTCAAAGTTTGAAACCATTTTCTGTTATTTGTTTTAATTCCAGAAAATAGCACCTAAACGTTTTTCACCCTGGGGCTGGCTAACCCGTGTCGCTGACCGTTGGGGCAGCAGCCACGCTGGCAAGCCACGTCGGCCAGCGACCCACCCGCAGGTTTGACCGACGGGGCGGCCAGGACCGGCGCGACGCACGCGGTGACCGGCGGCAAGCCGCGGATCGACTCGTCGATTGCGCGCGTTAGGGATCCAGTACGAGCCGCATTGCGCTCAGCACGGCGAGGGGAACTGGGTGGCGGCGCTAGGGACCCTATGGTCATCGGGAAGTACACCGGCGACGAGCTACGGCGGAGGCGTCGGTTCGGTCTACGGCTAAACGGCGAACCAGAGGGGGAGAGAGAGAAAGGAGAGGTCCGGGAGGACCGTGAGCTCACCCTGAGCGCGTGGGTGTGCTCGGTGGAGGCGGAGGAGCCCGGACGGTGCCGGATTTGAGCTCGGATGGTGGCGGGTGGTGGCAGCGGAGATGGTTTGTTTCGCGCGAACGGCGGCGTCCTAGCACGCACGGCTCGGGGAGGAGGTAGAGGGAGACGAGGCGGTGACAATGGCCTGCTTCGATCTGCTTCGGGCGGTCTCCAACGTCGGCGGTGAGCGGCGGCGGCACGGCTAGGTCTCGGGCATCGCGGCGGCTAGGGTTAGGGTTGCTGCAGGTAGGGAAAAAGGAGGGCGAGCGAGGAGCTAGGGCAGCGGGCAAGCTTCTTATCCACCGAGGGAGGCCAGGGAGCGAGCTGGTGCGTCGGGGACGAGCGTGGCAGCTCGGTCGCTACAGCCATGGCTGCTATAGCGTGAAGGAGATGGAGATTTTGCAGATAACCCCTGCCTATTATTTTAATTCTATGTTTTTATTTCTTTAAAATAAAGCATCCTTTTCTATTTAATTGAGGCCTCAAATCATTTCCAAAAATTATAAAAATATTTATGGAGTCTCAGAACAAAATAAGGAAGCCCAGCATATTTTTATTTGGAATTTTTTGGTAGGTTATGTTGGTTTGGAAAATTCAAGTTTGAATTGCACCAATTTGGATGTTCCCATTTTATAAATTCCATTTGCATTAAAAATGCCTTTGTAAAATATTTATAAATTAACTTTGGAACTTCCTGGACAAATAGGTTTAGTTGCTTTGCCATTTTGTTCACCATTCACATCATCATATTTGGTTTCTTAATTGTTGTTCCTTTATTTCATGTGAAGCAAATATGAATGAGGGATGCCATGATGCAAATGAGATGCAAAAGTGAAAATTTTACTCATATTTTCAGGGTCCAAAAGTGGGGCTGTTACAAAGTATTAACTAACATGAACAGCAGCATACTAGCAGAAAACATGTTAAGCCAGCAGATCGGATCACGCAACACGTACCGATCCGTGGTGGAGGAAGTAGTCGTAGCCGTTGCCGTTGCAGTACCGATGTTGTTGACGACAACGTTGGCGATGACCGGTCGAAGAAGACGGCGTTGAAGACGACGAGGTTTAGGTCCCGCCGAGCGACCGGGAAGACGAGCCGTGTTGACGAGCTTGAGCAGTCGCGCGGAGCGCTTCCCAAAAACCTTATTCGCCCTCTCCCGTACAGGATCGCAAAGACGAGCGGTTCCGGAGACCTGCTGTCCCGTTCGCCGGTGCACGCAATGGAGTAGACTATGGTGGCGGCGCAAGGCACGAGTTCGGCAAAACCTAGATTGGTTCAGAGTTATTGCGGCGCATGCAGTGCACGACATACAATGTGGGCCAAGTCCACGTCGCGCACATTTAAGGTCGGTTACAGTAGCCCACGATCCGGGAGCGACCCGAACCGACCCGAACCGACTAACTGTGACGCGTCCGTCCAAACCGGTTTTTCCTGGACTGCAAAAATAAAGCTCGGCTCGGCGAGATTCCCGCAACCCGCGGCGCGTCGTGACGAGACGGGCGGGCAGGTAGTGCGTGCATGCGAGCGGCGGAGGAGGAGGAGCGCTTGAGAGAGTGTAGCGCCCCAACCCAGGAATTATACAGAGAGGCTATGTAACCCGCAGGCTATGCTACACAATCTAAGGGCATGGAATTACCGCTCCCACGCAACACATCGATCGTGCCATAAACACTGGCATAGCTATCATTGTATAAAACAGAGATCAAGACTTGTGGAACAACTGGCACATCACAGACTCTACGACACAAAGATTCATATAGCAACTCATATATGAGAAAGATACAAATATACACACAAAAGGGGTCACAGACCCAACAATTCATCAAGCGGAAGCGAAGTAGTGTTGTCTAACAACAAGATGCAAATATATGGCCTAAGAGGCCTACACATAAACCAACCCAGCCAGCTTGTTCCATGGTCCCAAGCTGCCACCTGGGAACCCCGAACTACTCGTCGACGTCCACTAAGAACCCACCTCACTGCTCGGTGTCGTCCTCCTCTGAAACAAACATATAAAGGCAGCAAAGAGAGACTGAGTACGACGTACCCGCAAGTTTAGTAGGGCGATATAGGCCCAATGATTGACGGAGACTCTAAAGCTGTAAATGTAGCTATTTTGCATAAAGCTAGTTTTACTTTTAAAAGACATAAAGACCCATGGCATCGTCTACTCAGAATATTTTCCAAAAAGGGGATAAGAGAATAACTTTTTCATCTTCGGTTCTCATCGAACCAACTTGTAGCCAAAACATCTCTCATCTCCACCAAAGGCCACATCCTAAACACCACAGTCATCCTCGTTCCTTTTCCACCCACACACTCACGCGCAAATGGAAATAGCAAACTAGAGGACTCTTGACAAGCCCCTCACAACTTATTCGGTCACAGGGGATTCCATATGTCCCCACCTTTGGAAGCACGCTCAGTCTTGGTTCAAGAGGTAAAGAACTCGCACCTAGGGGCAAGAATGAGACAAAACACCATCCCCGATGGCAACTCATCCAAGCCTTCTTAGCATTTTAAGTAAGCATCACATTAACCACCATGTCCGAACATTCCAATCAACATCAAAATCATGGAATTTATTAATGGAGAACTAAGCATTCTAATAAGCATGGCTAAGCATAGCTAAGCATTTCTATACAACAACAGTTATTTATTTGTCTCCGACCAACACATCAAACCTATGGTTCATAGGAGGGGGAAAGACATGTATTGGTTCGGGGATAAACATGCATTCATAGGATCCTCTACATCTTGATGAAAAGAGACATTGGAATCGCATGCAATATTATGGTGGATAAAATAAGTTTATGAAACAATAGGAGGCTAGATGCCAAGAAGGTTAGGTTATCTCTTGCCTTGCTGCCGGGGCATGTAGTACGGCTCGTCGGGGTAGGTAGAGAGACCCTCGACTCTAGAATCTATCGATACCCAAATAATACAAAAGAACAAATAAATCACCTGAAGAAAAGTTGCAATGCATAATCACATGATGACATGACAAGATTATGCAAAGCTATCATCATTTGATTTATTACAAATTAAACGGGGTTACAAATAATTGGTGCAATTATTTGGAGACAACCCCATATTTATCTTAGTGACCACCTTATTTATAAATTATTACATTATTAGAGAAGTGACTCAAATATGCATGAACATGACATAGTTAAATAGGTTTTGTTCTTCCGATCATTTTGGTACCTTATTTGTAATTTTCTGAGTACCGAAGAATAAATAGCGAATTAAATAATTATTTGAATTTAATTCATTTAATCAATTAAGGAAATAACATCAAATAAATATTAGTGATAATGATTTGATATTACCATTATTTGATAGCATTTGCAGCACTGATCAGTTTGATATTTTATTCATAATTTTTGGTTAAATATTTAACAACTTATGATTTTTCCCAATTGGGTATTTATTATGCCATTTTAGGAATTCTTGAAATAAAGGATAAATTATTTCCTCAAAAGGGCAGTGCAATGTTACCAACAGCTAGGTTTCATTTTGCTGAACAAATTGATATTTAAATTGCAAATTTTGGATCAATATTTAAAAGATATCAATTCTTTTATTTAGTTTTTAACTCCAAAAAGAAAACCTAAAAGCCCTGGCAGGCCGGCCTCCAAACCGGCCAGACCGGGCTCAAGGCCGGGGGGCGACCCGAAGCGGGCGGCCTCGTGGCCGGCCCAGGCTGGGCGCTAGGCCGGGTACCCTCCCGAGCCAGCTGGCCTTTGGGCCGGCCCAGGCCGGGGGCACGGCCGGTCGAGCACGTGCGCGTGGCCGGTCAATGCCGCGACCGGCACGGTGCGCGACGGCGACCGCGGCGGTGAGCGACGGCGAGACGGCGAAGGGAGAAGGAAGGGGACGAGGGAGGGTGTCCAGCTGGACCGCGAGCTCACCAGGAACTCGTCGGAGGGGGTGGCAAGGGACGGGCTGGCCGGACGGCATCTCGTTGGTGCTCGGACGGCGGCGGACAGAGCGGAGGAGAAAAGGACGGCGTCGGCGACTTCGGCCGCCCTTAGTCGGTTTGCGTGGTGAAGAGGTAGAGCGCGTCGAGGCGGAGACGACGGTGTGCTCGACGGAGCTCGCGGAGGTCACAACGGACGGCGAGCTTGACGGCGGTGAGGGGAGGCTTCGGTCGGTGTCGGGGAAGACGCGGACGGCCCGGTCGATTTGGACGACCCCCGAGCGATTGCTTGGACCACAACGGAGAGGGGAACGAGGCCCTCCTTTTGCCCCGCGCCGATCTACTCTCGGAGCTCGCAAACGACGGCGATGCACGGCGGCGCGAGCTCGGACGCGGACAGCGCGGCGCGAACAGAGAGAGGGAGGAAGCGGGGGAGGGAGCAGGTGAGGAGCAGGTGGGGAGCGAGAGGGCGCCGTCGGTGGTCTCCTTTACCACAAGGGTAGGGCAGCAGGGCGCGTGGGGCAGGGGAGGCACGTCGGCGGCATGGCGCCAGTGGCCTCCCTGTCGCCACAGTGACGAAGGAGGGAGAGAGAGGGACTGACAATGGGGGGCCACTGTCAGACATTTGAACTTTTCCATTTTCTGTTTTCCCCCTTTAGGAACAACAAATTTAGGGATTTATTTGGGCCACTTAAACATTTCTGAAAAATATGCAAAAATTCATGTGGGCTCTCAACACCATCTAGAACCCCCACAAAAATTGGGGTCGCAATCTAAAATGTTTTGGACCACATTTGTTCACAGAGTTTAAGTAAGGCAATTTTTAAAAATTTCCAAAATGTATTTATTTGGAGCACTTAAGTAATTCCAAAAATAATAAAAATATTTATGGAGGCTCATAATATATTAATGAAGCTCCCCATAATTTTATTTTGAATTTTTGGAAAGCTTAACTTGGTTTCAAAAATAGAGTTTGTATTGAGCCAATTTGAATTCTCAAATTTATATCTTTGCTTGTCAATAATTGAATTTTGACAATTGGTTATAATAATTAAACTTGGAACTTCCTGAACAATTTGGAAGTTCAAATTAATTTGGTTTCAACAATTTGAGCAATTCATTTGGTTTGAAATTTTTGGGATGGGTTTTGCTTCCTTGGTTTTAAATTTCCACGTGTTGCTTAATTTACTGGCAATTTAAATAAGTATGCCATGATGCAATGTAGAGCAAAAAGTGAAAATTTGGCCCATATTTTAGGGTGCCAAACTGGGGCTGTTACAATTCTACCCCCCTTACAGGAATCTCGTCTCGAGATTCTAGAGTAGAAGTAGGGATGAGGGGAACACGACAACACACATCCTTCACGATCTTCTCGATCCCACGCTGATCTTCCTCGGTGCATAACTTGGAGCTAAGAAGCATGACATTCCGATGGGGCGGAAAGAACAGAAGATAACTTAAAGTATTAGGCAAGTTTTCTCCAAGGATTGGAATTATGAACATTGCCCAAAACCATAAGCCACTGGGGAAACTAGGAACGACTTGACCAAACAAAGGTCGAGCCGAGGATAGGACAATCGATCACTTTGTTCCGGATCTTTGTCCGAGGCCAAGACATCACTTCAAACCATCCGCTGTGTAGACCGTAGAGATTTGGCACTGTGAGGAGAAAGGCATCTTCTGGACTCCACGATTTCGACATACCAGATGCTTCCATAAGGCTAAAAGCTTGGCCCTAACGGAACTGAAGGATTTATACAATGTCAGTGTGATTGGGCAAAACTTTGGGTTCACCGAGGTGGGAAAGATATAGCATTGATCCACCTTTAGATAAAGAGGTAAAACCTTATAAACGAGCTATTGCCACGAGATAAAAGGAGTAGGAGGATTGAGCGAGGGACAATTATTAACTCCATTGTAAGGTTCTACTTGAGGTTCTAGATATCACACGCATGCTTCGGAACAGCCTTCATTCAATCATCGAGCGAAGTTCGTACTGGACGATAAAGAAGGCTATGAGGGAAAACTCCTAGGGTAAGTTACACATGATCCTCAGGGTCAGTGGTTGGTGGTAAGGAATTAAGAGATTTTGTCAACAGATCTTCCGGTGAGGTGCTTGAACCACATCCTCGGGCTTGTCGGGAATACAAGTAGGCCTAGATCATATTCGTGGTAACTCCAAGCATCATTTCTGCATGAGATTCAGATTTGGTTAGGCGTGCGGATATTTCAGACTTGTCATGTCCGAGGAAGGAGTTTGCTAAAGTTAACCGATAGATAGGTAACTAGACTCTCAAGCTCTGAGCTACAATGTCAAGCTCTAGAACTCGATCGAGGTTGGGAAAACCATGGGGTCACGATTACTAAGAGAGAAATGAACCAGCATGTACTCCAATCACGGAAGCACAACTGAGTCCTGATTGGGAAACACCGGTAAGATGTTAAGATTTGACAACTTCTTCTTATTTAAGAACAAATCGGTCAGTGGCATACATGACGTAGTTAGAGGACTGGAGGTAACAACCTACCATCTCAACAACAATCCGCACATGCATGACCAACTTGTGATTTAACCCGAGGAGACGAAGTGAACTTCACTCGGATCCACAGTGACAAAAGTCACTGGTTGCGAGAGAAAACTTGCTCTGCAAGGAAAAAGATGTGGTCTTGAGAGTTTCGACATGAATCTAACTCGTTGACCGAAGGTGTGCACCTGAACGAATGGACTTGGCAACATAGACAACTTAGCTTGATGATATGATTACCAATCATGCTAAGAGTACCACCAAAGTCTTTGGATTTCAAAACAATAACAATTGCTAAGAATATCCGATTACCACATCAATATGCATCCTCAACACTCTCGAGCCCGAGTAGCTCGGAGGTAGATGGATATGGAAGGGTAAGAGCATCACTTCATCAAGTACGTCATGAGACTAGGCACGACCTCTTGATATTGAAGAGTGTGACACTCCAAGGTGGAACGGAACAAAACTAGACAAGCTCTTACTCCGCGAATCACAAAACTTTGACCTGGCCGAGAAATGGACAGTGTACCGGAGTTTGTTTCTCCTGACATCCCGAAGTGGAATGTCTCGATGAACCCCAGGAATAACATGCATTAGAACACCCCAATGCACGATAAAACTTGACTGTCAACCGACAGATAGAGGTCGGACGACAGATCTAGAGCAAGGAACGGGCTAGTAACAATATCAGGATAATGCAGAAGCCCTTGTTAGCACTCTTTCGACAACTAGTGCCAAAAGGGTTTCATGAACGGGTGTTAGTGGAGGAATCACAAATATTGATGGACCACTCGCCAGGAGCAATCTTGTCGTGATTCAGATGGTTCTTTGACAGATAGTCTAGCTAAAGCTAGTGACAGACAAGAGCGTTGCTGAGCAAGCCAATTACGGTTGCAACCTCGAGTTTGAAGACTAACTTCAGATTTCGCCAACTTGAGGCAGGGTTTGACAATTAACACCAGGGTTCAACGGAAAAGATCTTGGGTTAAAGATCAGCTTCATGCACTGGGACCCACATAGCATAATGCTCACAAGGGTGACAACCCTCATGAATCATTACACCAGAGCCCTAGCACAATCCGGGACCTTCGGTTCAAGATCTTGGGCTAAAGCAAAGGAATGTATTGACGATCCGCGATACTTCTTCTCTTCGGGCATTGGATTTAGCAGACGAGTAGAACTAACTGGTAAACTAAAGGTAGAAGCCAACCCCGTGAACCTAAAACTTTGACAACACCTTAAAACAAATAGAGGTAAGACGGCACCAAGATCAGAGTGAATTGGGTAAGGAGTAAAAAGAATCCTAAGAAGGTTTCACAACTCATTTTAGGTTAAAAATAATTTTCACGAACTAGACTCGACATCGACCAATAGCAAGGGTTTCCTACAGGCAGTCCTGCTCTGATACCAACTTGTAGCGCCCCGACCCCGGAATTATACAGAGAGGCTATGTAACCCGCAGGCTATGCTACACAATCGAAGGGCATGGAATTACCGCTCCCACGCAACACATCGATCGTGCCATAAACACTGGCATAGCTATCAATGTATAAAACAGAGATCAAGACTTGTGGAACAACTAGCACATCACAGACTNCCATATAACCTATTGTGGCACTTTGGAGAAGTGCCACCTTTGCTTGTGTCATTAAAAGTTTTTGTGGCACTTCTCCAAAGTGCCCCAATAGGTCATTACCTATTGAGGCACTTTGTCAAAATGCCCCCAAAAATAATTAGTGGCACTTTGTCAAAGTGGCCCAATAGGTCATTAGTGGCACTTTGTCAAAGTGCCCCCAAAACCAATTAGTGGCACTTTGAGGAAGTGCCACTAATTGAATTTGAGGCATTTTCACCAAGTGCCACTAATTGATTTAGGGGCATTTTTTCCAAGTGCCCCACATAATATTTGCAGCACAACGAAAAATGCCTCTAATTCAATATGAGGCATTAACTCAACAAAGCACCAAATTATCACTTTCTATCCAATAGTGCCAAAATGCATAGCATATACATTATTTCCAATAGTACCAGATTGCAAACACAACATAGCTGAGATCAAACACAACACAGACTATCACTATTGTGTCAACACCTGACAACACATGTTTCTATAACTTTCTGTCAACATGTGCATGCTATCACTTTCTAGATGAATGCTTCATCAGTTTCTATCACTTTCTATCAACACATGAATGCTTCCTCACTTTCCATCAGCTTATATCATTGTGTACCAACTTTGTATCAACCATTCTGCTGCTGCGATGACAGGTATCTATGAAAATTACTATGTAAGAGAAATGAACACATTCTGCTGAGACATCATTGAACTTCTAAACACAATAGCTACTAGCAGTGAAGCAGATTTATTTACCTGAACATCATCCAATTTCCTCAGCCCCTTTGTACTAGTTGCCCTCAGCTATCCAACAAAACCACGACATGTCAAATAATAAAATAGGCAACAGACCATTTATTTTAGTTTTGGAAAGAAGAACCAAAAAAACAATAATAATATAGGCAAATAGCCATACTCAGCCTGAACAAACAGACACAAAAGGTTTTATCATCAAGCAAACTACTTTGACAGAAACATGTCGGAAGTCAGAACTGACCTCTTCCTGCCAATGTACGCTCAAAATAGCGAAGGGGTGGATTTTAGTTTTAGCACTGAGCTAATAAAAAGTTACCCTTGGAACTAGGCCAGGGGTCTGGCCAGGAACCAACCAAGTTTCAGTTTATTGAACTATATGGTCAGAATTACACATAGGAACTTGATTCTTATTTCTAAATCTCAAGCAGCAAAGATGATAACAGATGTACGTTTAGTTTCTAAGTAGCATGGAACCAAAAAAGCAACTAAAAATAAATAGATGTTATTTTGGTTTTGTTAATGTACATAATAAGCTATGGAGTTTAGGCAGCAGTGGAATTACATAGGTTTATAGCAATAGAATTTCCCTACATATTTCTCTAAGGATTGATCAGGGCTAAGAAGAGTAAATGAAGCACCTCTCCTCTCTTAGGCCATACTCGACCGGTTCTCTTTTACCTCCTCTCTTCTCTGCTCCTGACATTCCCATGGAGAAGAGTAAACTTTGTACCGAGAGCTACACAAGTAATTAACTACAGAAAAATGAAACTAGGTCTAGCGCGGAGGCTGAGTACCGCGCCGTCGCCAACGTGGTCGCGGAGTGCTGCTGGCTCCGGCAACTTCTCAGTGAGCTGCACATCGTCGTCCCCAAAGCGACGGTCGTCTACTGCGACAATGTTTCTGCTGTCTACATGGCGGCGAACCCGGTGCATCATCGTCGCACTAAACACATCGAGCTCGACATCCACTTCATTCGGGAGAAGGTGGCGCTCGGCAAGTTCCGTGTTCTACATGTACCTACTACTCAGCAGTTAGCTGACGTGATGACGAAAGGGCTGCCCACGGCAGCGTTTCAGGAGTTCAGGTCCAGCTTGTGCGTCCGGCCTCCGGACACAGCAGCTGCGGCGGGGTGTCAACGCATATCTGCTGACCCGGTCGTCCACTCCCTCCTCTCACGATCTCACGTCTGTAACTCTAGCTAGCTCAACTGCTCCCACGATTCTTTGCCACTACGGTGTGCACGATGTACATGTAATTGCTATATAAGCTGATCAATACGAGGCTAAGCACCTAAGGTGCATTGCTCAATTCGTCTTCATGGTATCAGACGCTCACCGTTCCTGAGCACTCTCATTCTTCCGCTGCCCACTACGTCGAGCCCAATGGCGACGCCCCCGCCCGGCTACGACCGCTACGTCCGCGACCTCGCCGGAGCGTTCGATCAGGCCGGCGTCGCTCCTGCTGCCAGCGCCGCCCCTGCTGCCGGCGTCGCCCCTGCTGCTCCACCTGCCGCCTCTGCACCTCCTGCGGCCCCTGCCATGCCCGTGCCGGTTGCGCCCTCGCCATCGGCTTCGGCGGCGCTCTTCTTCCCCCCTGCGCCCACGCCGGTCTTCCAGCTCGCGGGGGCGCCACCCGCGCCCGCTCCGTCACCGCTGGGCGCCGTCTACATCAACCAGCACGTTCCGATCGTGCTCAGCCTCAGCCCGTCCAACTACTCCACCTGGCGCACCATGTTCGAGCTGGCCTTCGCCAAGTTCGGCGTCATGGAGCACATCCTCGGCGCGCCGCGTCCTGCTGATCCGCAGTGGGTGCAGGACGACGCCTTCATCACCTCATGGCTGTACAACCGCGTGTCCTCAGAGATCATCTCCCTCGTCCACCAGCGCTACCCCACTGCGGCGAGCGTGTGGCGCGCCATCGCGTCCCTCTTCCTCGACAACGCCGAGACGCGGGCGGTGTTCATCGGCACCGACTTCCGTCGTCTGGAGCAGGGCGACATGTCCATGATGCGCTACTTCGCGCGAGTATGCCGACCAGCTCGCCGACCTCGGCTTCCCCGTCGACGACAAGGCGCAAGTGATGAACATGTTCCGTGGTCTTAATCCACGGTACTTCTATGCTATTCCTATACTCACCATGCAGGCTCCGTTCCCCTCGTTCTTGCGTTGCCGCGCGTTCCTCATCCTGGAGGAGTCGCGTCTGAACATGGTGTCTCCCCCGCCGTCAGACACGGCACTGCACGCCGGTCGCGCGCCCCCCGTCAACACCGGCAACGGCAACAGCAACCGCAATCGCAACAGGAACCGGGGCAAAGGCAAGGCGGCGGCCCAACCAACTGGCGACGCCGGTGCCGGTGGTTCCTCCAGTGGCACCCAGTCCACGGGCGGCCAGACAGGCGGGCGGCTCGTGCAGCTCCCTGCACCGGCCACGAACCCATGGACGGGCATGGTCCATGCCTGGCCCATGCCGTGGCGTCCCCATGCTCCGGGAGCCGGCGTCCTCGGACCGCGACCTGGCTTCCCACCGCCATTCGCCGGTCACGCCGCCCACCAAGCTGCTCCGCCACCGTCGCAGCAGATGCCACCGCGTGCGCCTCACTTCAACGGCGCAGCCTGGGACCAAGCTGCACTGATCCAGGCGCTGAACAACATGTCCCTCCAGCAGCAGCAGGCCCCGCCGCAGCCGTCTAGTGAGTGGTACCTCGACACAGGCGCCTCCTCGCACATGTCCTCCTCGCCCGGTATGCTCTCGGACCTTGCTCCCTCTTCTTCACGCATTGTTGTTGGTAATGGCAACACGCTTCCAGTCTTGCACTCCGGCCACCTCTCCATCCCCACCTCCACCTCTCCCATTAACCTACGCAATGTTCTTGTCTCCCCATCGCTCATTAAGAATCTCATTTCTGTTAAATCCCTATGTCGTGATAACCCTGTAAATGTTGAGTTTGACAACTTTGGCTTCTCTGTTAAGGACCGGCGAACCCAGAGGGTGATCCTCCGATGTAATTCCACCGGCGATCTGTACCCCGTCAGCATGCCCTCGCCTCACTGCAACCTTCACGCCCACGCCTCCGTCTCCACCGATGTCTGGCATCAGCGTCTCGGCCACCCTGGGCGCAGCTTGCTGGCGCGCGTCCTTCGCAGCATCTTCCCCAACAACACCGATCCGCCTCAATCGCACACTTGTCACGCATGTCAAATAGGAAAAAATGTTAGATTTCCCTTTTCAGATTCACAGCATGTTTCCTACTTTCCCTTTCAACTTGTACATTGTGATGTTTGGACGTCGCCTATATTAAGTTCATCAGGTTATCGTTACTATCTGTTGCTCCTCGATGACTACAGCCATTTCTCATGGACTTTCCCCTTGCGCTACAAATCAGACGCCTTCGCTGCCATTCGAAGCTTTCGTGCGCTTGCACAAACACACTTCAACCTGCCCATTCTCACCTTCCAAGCCGATAACGGGCGCGAGTTTGACAGCTACGCCACCCGTGAATTCTTCGACACGCACGGAATTGTCCTGCGCATGTCATGCCCTTACACCTCAGCCCAAAACGGCCGTGCCGAACGCATGCTCCGCACTCTTAACGAACCGGTCCGCGCCATGCTTACCCATGCCTCCATGCCGCCCGAATTCTGGGCTGAAGCTCTTGCCACGGCCACGTTCCTTCACAATCGCCGCCCGTGTAGCATCCGCCAACATCTCACCCCTTTCGAGCTCCTCTACCGCGCTCCTCCCAATTACGACGGCCTCCGTGTATTCGGGTGCCTTTGCTATCCAAACACCAGCGCCACCGCAGCCCACAAGCTCGCGCCGCGCTCTGTCTCCTGCACCTTCCTCGGCTACTCCCCGGATCACAAAGGGTATCGGTGCCTCAATCGCACCACTGGCCGCGTCATCATCTCGCGCCATGTCCATTTCGACGAACTCACGTTTCCTTTTGCTGGCTCGCCACCCACAGCGGCATCGCCCCCGGAGACAGACGACTTTGTGCCCCCACCTGCCGTGCTCACCCAGCGCCCTGCCGCAGCAGAAATTCCTGCCGCGATTGCTCACTCCTGCCGCGACCCAAGCCCCCCATCGCGCCCTGCCGTGGCAGCAACTCCTGCCGCGATCGCTCAACCCTGCCGCGACCCAAGCCCTGCGACATCCCCTCCTGCACCATGTCCCCCTGCGCCCATCCCAACGCACAACATGGTCACCCGTGCCTAGCGTGGAGTGTTCAAGCCAAACCCACGCTATGCCAACCTTGCCACCGATACACCATCTGTCTCGCCCATTCCCAAATCTGTGTGGACTGCGTTGCGTGATTCGTCGTGGCTAACAGCTATGCAGGAGGAGTACAAGGCGCTGATGAGCAACAGGACCTGGGAGCTGGTGCCGCGCCCGCCTGGCGCCAACATCGTCAGCGGCAAGTGGCTGTTCCGCCACAAGTTTCGCGCCGACGGCAGCCTGGAGCGATACAAAGCACGATGGGTCGTGCGCGGCTTCTCGCAGCGCCCGGGTGTCGAATTCGCGGAGACTTTCAGCCCCGTGGTCAAGTCCGCCACCGTGCGTGCTGTCCTCGCCATTGCGGCCGCCCGCGACTGGCCTGTGCAGCAGATGGACGTCAACAACGCCTTTCTCCAAGGGAACCTCCGCGAGCGTGTCTACTGCCAGCAGCCCGTGGGATTCGTCGACGACAACCGGCCTGATCATGTCTGCCTCCTCGACAAGTCGCTGTACGACCTCAAGCAGGCGCCTCGCGCTTGGTATGAGCGGTTCGCGCACTACCTCAGCCGCATCGGGTTCATCGCCAGCAAATCCGACACCTCGCTGTTTGTACTCCGGCGGGGTCATGACACTGCCTACCTGCTACTATACGTGGACGACGTCGTGCTCACGGCCTCCTCCACCACTCTACTCCGGCACCTGATCGACCAGCTGCTTAGCGAGTTCTCGATGAAAGACCTCGGGCCGCTCCACTACTTCCTCGGCATCAGCGTCACGCGCGACGCCTCCGGCTTCTTCCTGTCATAGCAGAAGTACGCTGAATAGCTCCTCGACCGCGCCAACATGGTGGACTGCCGGCCAGTCTCCACACCGGTGGACACGCACTCCAAGCTCTCCGCTGCCGCCGGTACTTCCGTGGACGACGCATCCGAGTACCGCAGCCTCGTCGGCGGTCTCCAAATACCTGACGATGACGCGCCCCGACCTTAGCTATGCGGTGCAACAGGCGTGCCTCCACATGCACGACCCGCGCGCGCATCATCTCGCCATGGTCAAGCGCATTCTCCGCTACATCGCCGGGAAGACATTGCCGGGAGCCACCAATTGAGTTGTGGTGTGTGCCCCGGCCTTGGAGCATCGAGTCTTGGCGGCTCGGTGCATTTGGTGGAGACCCTCCAACTTGTGGAATGTGCTTCATCCTTGTAAAGGTTCTAATTGTCAACCTCAACGACAACATAGTGAAAAGTGCCTCGCCACATCGGTGGTAAGACACAACGGAGATACGATGTGCCATATCAAGGCTACTTGGTGTTTCACTTTGGTGAACACCGCGCCGCTCCTACGGAGACAAGCTTCCATTGGGAAGTGAACTTCGGGATAAATCATCGTCTCCAAGTGCCTTGGTATTTCTATATCCGAGTTTCTTACTTATGCTATTTACTTTGTGATAGCCATCGAGTTTGAAGTTATATATCTTTCTATCACCTAGTTGATTATATTGCTTAGCATAAGTTGTTGGTGCACATAGGTTAACCTAGCTAGTTTAGGTTTTGGCTTAATAAATTAAATGTTAGTTTTATTCCGCATTTATTCAAGCCGTAACCGTAATAATTTTAAAGTGCCTATTCACCCCACCCCCCTCTAGGCGACATCCGTGTCCTTTCACCCCCGCAGTCACAACATAGCGACGCAGACGATGAGACTGGAGAAGAATCTGAAGGCGGAGCCGACGGACATCCCCACCACAGTCGTAGTGGTCGACGCAACGCGGAAGTTGTGGCTGGAGTGGAAGCCGATGAGGTTCCCAAGCAGGTGGTAGCCCTTTGTGCCGATGTCGAAGGAGCCGAGAGCATAGGGTGGTGAAGCCGTAGTTGAGGTAGCCGTGGTCGTAGTCGAGTCAGAGTAGCCGGTGTCGAGGAAGTCATCGCTCGACAAGCCTGGACCTCGTCGGCTACTCCGATGCGGATTGGGCTGGCTGTCCCGACACGCGCCGCTCTACGTCCGGCTACGCGGTCTACCTCGGCGACTCACTGGTGTCATGGTCCTTCAAGCGGCAACCCACAGTCTCTAGGTCTAGCGCGGAGGCTGAGTACCGCGCCGTCGCCAACGTGGTCGCGGAGTGCTGCTGGCTCCGGCAACTTCTCAGTGAGCTGCACATCGTCGTCCCCAAAGCGACGGTCGTCTACTGCGACAATGTTTCTGCTGTCTACATGGCGGCGAACCCGGTGCATCATCGTCGCACTAAACACATCGAGCTCGACATCCACTTCATTCGGGAGAAGGTGGCGCTCGGCCAGTTCCGTGTTCTACATGTACCTACTACTCAGCAGTTAGCTGACGTGATGACGAAAGGGCTGCCCACGGCAGCGTTTCAGGAGTTCAGGTCCAGCTTGTGCGTCCGGCCTCCGGACACAGCAGCTGCGGCGGGGTGTCAACGCATATCTGCTGACCCGGTCGTCCACTCCCTCCTCTCACGATCTCACGTCTGTAACTCTAGCTAGCTCAACTGCTCCCACGATTCTTTCCCACTACGGTGTGCATGATGTACATGTAATTGCTCTATAAGCTGATCAATACGAGGCTAAGCACCTAAGTTGAATTGCTCAATTCGTCTTCAAGCACCCATTTCATGAAATTGGGGAAGGTAGTCGTTGTCATTAGCATCTTGGGCCAAATTGCAAATTTTTGTAAGGCCGGCACCCATCTTACTTATTGGGCCGGAGCCCATCTGTGTGATGTCGTGAATTGGGCAGTAGTATGATTTCAACAACTCAAGTTTTTAGCACTAGTATGATTTCGTTTGGGCCCTTGGATGGACGAAAATGGACGGCTCTTATTCATTTGGGGTACCACAAAACATCTCGTGGACGGAGCACAGTTCTTCCAGACAAAGTTGTTGGAGGGGGAAACGATGCCTCCCCAAGTTCGGAGCTTATAGAACGCCGCGGCATCCAGCTCCCCGGACTTCTTCTTGCATCTCGTGAGCACACGCTCATCCGCAGCCTCGGAGAGCACGACATCATCGAGCAGAAACGAGAGCGTTTCCATCTGGCGCTCCCCAGCCGAGTTCAGACTGGGGGCAAGAGAGCGGCGGACGCCCCGCCCGAGCACGGCAGCCACGGAAACCTCAGTGTCGAGGGCATGGGAGAAGAGGGCGGGGAATTTCCCATTCAGCGGCCCTCCCGGCAGCCAGGAATCAAGCCAGAACGCCGTGCGGCAGCCGTCCCCAATCTGGACCTGCGAGATGTTTCTGTATAGCGGCATCAGCGCATCCAATTGCCTCCAATGGGGTCCAAGGGTTTTGCGATCGCCGCCCACCGCCCACACCCAGCTCGGCCAAGGAGCAGAAACATGAACATAGAGACGATGCAGCAGCTTGAGCTGGAGGCACTCGTTTTTAACCGCAAGGTTTTTGATGCCGAGCCCTCCCTCCTCCTTAGCCCTGCACACCGCCTCCCAGGCAACCAAGCACTTCGCGCCATTTGTCCTGTCCTTGACGTTCCAGAGGAAAGAGCGCCGTAGGCCTTCGATCGCCCGGAGCAGAGCGGGTGGCAACTCTACCGCACCCATAGCAAAGGTGGGGAGAGCGTCCAAAACTGCATTCAGCAAGACCACCCTGCCGCCGGAAGAGAGGAGGATGGAGCTCCAGCCCGAGAGGTATTTGTCCACCTTAGCAATCAGAGGTGCGAAGAGCAAGCTTCAGTTTCTCGGCTGTCAGCGGGAGGCCAAGGTAGACCTGGGGGAACCCCTCCACCCTGCATCCACTACAACACGGCTGATATATAGAGCCACTTCAAAGTGCCACTAAATGGGGTCTAAGTGCCACTAATAACCTATTGTGGCACTTTGGAGAAGTGCCACCTTTGCTTGTGTCATTAAAAGTTTTTGTGGCACTTCTCCAAAGTGCCCCAATAGGTCATTACCTATTGAGGCACTTTGTCAAAATGCCCCCAAAAATAATTAGTGGCACTTTGTCAAAGTGGCCCAATAGGTCATTAGTGGCACTTTGTCAAAGTGCCCCCAAAACCAATTAGTGGCACTTTGAGGAAGTGCCACTAATTGAATTTGAGGCATGCATTTTCACCAAGTGCCACTAATTGATTTAGGGGCATTTTTTCCAAGTGCCCCACATAATATTTGCAGCACAACGAAAAATGCCTCTAATTCAATATGAGGCATTAACTCAACAAAGCACCAAATTATCACTTTCTATCCAATAGTGCCAAAATGCATAGCATATACATTATTTCCAATAGTACCAGATTGCAAACACAACATAGCTGAGATCAAACACAACACAGACTATCACTATTGTGTCAACACCTGACAACACATGTTTCTATAACTTTCTGTCAACATGTGCATGCTATCACTTTCTAGATAAATGCTTCATCAGTTTCTATCACTTTCTATCAACTCATGAATGCTTCCTCACTTTCCATCAGCTTATATCATTGTGTACCAACTTTGTATCAACCATTCTGCTGCTGCGATGACAGGTATCTATGAAAATTACTATGTAAGAGAAATGAACACATTCTGCTGAGACATCATTGAACTTCTAAACACAATAGCTACTAGCAGTGAAGCAGATTTATTTACCTGAACATCATCCAATTTCCTCAGCCCCTTTGTACTAGTTGCCCTCAGCTATCCAACAAAACCACGACATGTCAAATAATAAAATAGGCAACAGACCATTTATTTTAGTTTTGGAAAGAAGAACCAAAAAAACAATAATAATATAGGCAAATAGCCATACTCAGCCTGAACAAATAGACACAAAAGGTTTTATCATCAAGCAAACTACTTTGACAGAAACATGTCGGAAGTCAGAACTGACCTCTTCCTGCCAATGTACGCTCAAAATAGCGAAGGGGTGGATTTTAGTTTTAGCACTGAGCTAATAAAAAGTTACCCTTGGAACTAGGCCAGGGGTCTGGCCAGGAACCAACCAAGTTTCAGTTTATTGAACTATATGGTCAGAATTACACATAGGAACTTGATTCTTATTTCTAAATCTCAAGCAGCAAAGATGATAACAGATGTACGTTTAGTTTCTAAGTAGCATGGAACCAAAAAAGCAACTAAAAATAAATAGATGTTATTTTGGTTTTGTTAATGTACATAATAAGCTATGGAGTTTAGGCAGCAGTGGAATTACATAGGTTTATAGCAATAGAATTTCCCTACATATTTCTCTAAGGCTTGATCAGGGCTAAGAAGAGTAAATGAAGCACCTCTCCTCTCTTAGGCCATACTCGACCGGTTCTCTTTTACCTCCTCTCTTCTCTGCTCCTGACATTCCCATGGAGAAGAGTAAACTTTGTACCGAGAGCTACACAAGTAATTAACTACAGAAAAATGAAACTACCAGCAGTTCAATTCACAGGGAGGCAATCATATAGCTACACATAATATGCTCATTTTTTCCATCGCGACGAAGGTAATTTTTAATAAGTACACATATATGAATATATTAGTAAATCGAATTCATCAGAGTAACAACAGCACCATGGTTAATTAAGATGCACAAAACACACATCCAGACATCCAGTATAAGTATAAATACATTTGAACTGACATTTTCAGAAAAAGTGGAAAGTTCAGCACTACATTCTGTACAAATGGTTGACAGCCAAGACGGAGGTCGACTTTGAAATGCAGTCACATATGCCAAACCAGTAAGGACCGGGAGAGAGGAGAGGAATACCAATAGCAGCATCTCGAGGAAGGGAGCCGACAGGGGATCAAAATAGTATGTCCTTTGTGCATGTCGATGACAAAATGGTGGCATCGTCCATGACTTTTACTTCAAGGGCCTAACTCACTGTCAATCTTTCTGCAAAAATTAAATAAATAAATGTCAAATAACTCCATAGCCATAATCATTGCGAGAGATATCCACGCCTCCACAATACTGGATACCTCCGAGGAGTTTGACAATTTCCAGTACACTACATACTCCCAAAAAATTACGGTCTTTCCTGGAACATTAAGATCACATTAATTAACTGAATCTTGATATCACACTATCATATCTACATAGTAGTATTATTCATACTCACATGTCTATATATGTTAAATAACGCTCAGCATGCTTCATAGTATTTGTTTTCCTTTTTATTGTGCTTTTCTTCTCCTAGAAGCTGATGGAAAGTAACAAGTAACAGTCAACAGCTACTGCTATAGTTATAGAAGAAAACCTATGTGTGTACATAATTAAGTAACCAGCAGAGACATGTTTACTACCTAAAGTTCTATGCTGTTTCACTTGTTCTATATTGTAGAAATTCCAACTAAACATAGCAGTATTCTCAAATTCAGTTTGGTAGTACAAAGAACTTTGCAAATCATCAGGAACAGAGCCAACTTCATCATTGTAATTCCTAAATAAAGATTTACAATGATGGTCATCAGTCATGCTGCCGAGCACGAATAGAACTATCCAATTGGTAAAAAGAGATGGAATAAATTATAATGACCTTGGTCTTCTTATAGTTCAGAAAACTCCACCCAGATTCTTATTTCTTCTTTTCTTCCTCAAACCTGCACACATGGTGTTTACAAAAAACATCAATTCACACAGTTCAATCACTTGAGAACTTAACTGAACAAAATATTAAAGCAAAAAAATGAACTTGGTGCTACAAACAAAAATCCCAGGGAACTACACGGAGCACATCTAAGTTTTTCATGGTTCAGTTTATCTAAATGAATTACAATCAGAACAAGCAGTTAGTGTGGTGACAAGGGTGTGATTGACGCCATTGTTCATGCAATCTGGGTCCAATCTACTGTTGGCGCATGATTTTTTTTTTGCTATATGCATTAGTTCCTAGTTAGATTTTGCCTTCAAGTAATCGAGGTGGTCTGGAAATCAGTATGTTTTTTATGCTTGAAGAAAAGAAAGGAAATAAGGCTAAAATAATGGACTCGAGTCTCGAGGATCATGCAAACATACTATATTTTCTGTCTTCACTCGTCACTGATTTAGATCATACTACAAACATATACTGCTCACCTGACAGCAGCTGATTTGCATAATAACCTCAAATCCATGCGTCAAATTGACTGTATTAAAACGAGCAGAAAATGGAAAAATAGTAGTAAGCGACATGCATAACCGAGAGAAGATATCCATATCAAAATGAGGATGAAAAATAATAGTCCATATTACTGAGTCAATATTGCATCATATCTTCTAGTCCGATCAAAGTTATCAAACTGAAGAAAATATTGGTGCCAAAGCTTTGAAAGAGAGCACTAACCTATGTTATCAGGTTATGGAGGCAGAGTCCTGTGACAAATTCTCCACCTGTTTCAAACTGAGGTTACCAAAAACTCAATCCATCAGAAGCATTTGATAAGCAAAAGAAGCATAGAAAAGAAATCATATAAAACAAGCGCCTGAGCACATACTTAACAAGACCAGAGAAGGAGCTCGCGCATGGCATCGATGCCCTCATATTTTTTCTTCTTCCAGGAGCAGGCCGTCACCGTGCAAATCGGCAGCTGCTTCGCAAACCTAAACAAACATAGCAGCAAGGAAGGATCAGGACACAGACATTTCATCAAACAGTTCACGTGCAGAAAGACCAGAGGCTGGAGAGGGCGAGAGAAAAGTTCAGGTGCTGGAGATGGCGAGAGAAAGAGTGGCCTCACCTAGTGCTTCAGACCAAGGGGATGGAGCGGCATGGAGGAGAGCGTGACATGGAGGAGGCCGTCGAGCAGCTCGCGTACGTCATCCTCCTCAACTCAGGGGACCAAGGCAGAGGGGGTTGGAGGGGGACCTTGGTGACCACGATTCATGGAGAGCATCACCGTGGGGAGAGGCACTTCCACCTCAAACATGGCCGGCGAACGTGCTGCCGGCGAGCATAGGAAGGAGCGTCGGGACTCCATGAGCCTCCCGCAGCGAGGTGACCACGCCTCCCGCAGCGACCTTGGCAACGGGAAGCGACAGAATCCCACATCGACGAGGTCGCACTTGCGCGCGAGGTGGCCCACCGCCTCCCAGGCCAGCAGCCGCGCCACGACGTTCACCGCACCAGGTCGGCATACGGGTAGTGCTCATCCGGGTACTGCCGCACCAGGCCGTGAAGATCGAGCAGGCGGAGCCGGAGCGGCTAGGGTTAGGGTTTCGTAGGCGCGCTCGATTGGAGAATGCAGGGAGCGAATCCAGTAGGGAAACCGGTGGTATAGGAGGCGGCGGAGCAGCGCCAAGGCGCGGCGGCGCCGGTGATGGCCGGAGCTAGCCGGGGCAGCGGGTGGCTGCAGCGCCAAGGCGAGAGAGCAGAAGGAGAAGAGGAACGAGAGAGAGAGAGAGAGAGAGAGAGAGAGAGAGAGAGAGAGAGAGAGAGAGAGAGAGAGAGGAGAGGGAGAGAGGGTCGGGTTTGACCCAAACCGGGTGGACCAGCCCTGTAGGGCGGTTCGGTTGGACCAAGGGCCATTTGGTCTTTTCACAAATCCAATTTAAATCAAATTCAAATTCAAAAAATGAAAATTAGAAAATTCCTAAAAACAAATATAAAATATGTTTTCAGCTAAAAATTCATAAGGAATTTAAATGTGAATTGTATTTAATTTATTGAAAGGTTTCTAGTGTGAAAAAATTAAAAGATTCTTAAGTGGACATGAATTGAATTATCTTAAAAAAATCAAAGATCCTTAAGGGGAACTGACAGAGGTGATAAAGGCGGAGCAGCCTTAAGGCGATGAGTGTACACAAGATTATTTCACATTTTTACTACTCAGATTAATCAATCCAAAATTAAATAAGTGTTGTGTTAATAAAAGAAATATGTATACTTGAATAAGTAATTAAATTTGAACAAATAACTAAATAAAATTGGGAAAACATATAAAATAATTGCCTCATGATTTTAAAATATTAATAATGATTTAAAGGAAATAATATTTATAAAATAAACTAAAAGTGATGTTGTTTAACAAAAACCCTTAGGCCCTGTTGAGTTTTTAGGATAAAACCAGCACATTGAAGTCTGACTTTCCCAAAATCCACCACTGTATGCTGTGGGACATAAGTCCACTATCATGTATCCCAAGAATTACTACAAAGAACATCATGTATCCCAGGAATTCATGATCCTCATCGCCTCCGTCTACCAGCCCATGTCGGGGTCTCCATCTAAGCTGACTTTGCAATGCCGTTGGAATGCTTCTTTCCGCCTGGACCGCACAGGCTCCTCAGGTCATGTGTGCGCCTTCTCCCAGCAGGCTGCGCGTGCACGCCGTGCTCTCCTATTCATCGTGTGGGGTGGGCCGCTTGGGAATCCCTATATATGGCCAGCGTCGCCTAAAGAAAAGCGTGTGTGGGGTGGGCCGCTTGGGAATCCCTATATATGGCCAGTGTCGCCTGAAGAAAAGCGTATATGAGCCGGTTCATCTAGCCGATTTTTCTTTTTCCTCTTTATTTTGTTTTCTGTTTTATTTTCCTATTTTCGTTTTTCTTTTCTTTTTTCATTTCTTTTATGTTTCTGTTTCCATTTTTGTAGTTCTTTTCTCATTTTCGTTTTTTTTCGTTATATTATTTTTTTTAATATTTTTTCTTTTCTCGTTCAAATTCATGATTTTATTATAAAACCGGTCGTTATTGGCATGACGGTAAAAATTTAGAACCAGTTGTTTTAGGAATCCACATAGTCTCACAAGAATCACCAAAGAACAAAACTCAGCTCCAAATATTACGGAGAAAACACCTGCGCAAGGCGCAAGGAGAGAAACCAAATTGGTGTGACTATCTTTCGACAATCACAAGAGGTTGTTCCTCATTGGGTTTCATACACGTCCACAAAAGAACTAAAAAATAAGTAAAAATATAGAGTTTGATGTACTTGATACTATGACAACAACTTGTTTCATAACGGCCATGTAGGCGTACAACACAGAGTAACATCATCGATAGATAAATGGCTTGCCGTCCTCTCTTCTTCTGGAAATGAGTGAATGCTTTTATGTTGAAGCTCTAGAAAAAACTTTAAGCTACTCCCATCACAGGAAAACTTGTAAGATAAAATCTAAGAACAAAATTGCATATAATTTGCATTCTCTTACTCTACTCTTGATTGGATTGTCATCCATCATTGTGCCAAAGTTAACAAATAAATTGAGTTATGTAAGTTGGTGACTCCTGTAAACCTAAGGTAAGTCTAACTAGAATAATCCCAAGTAAATCGACCATGTATCTTCGAAAATCCCAATCTATGTACTGATTCTTAAAAGTCTCAACCAAATACTTTACAAATTTATTTGGAAAATGTAAGTGGACTCTTTAAATTATTCGCATTTGCTATTTTGCATAGCTAGAACGTCTAAAATCAAGTATTTCATAACATGGACAGCATAAATAATGAGTGAAAAATCTAACTGCCACAGTGATTATCATGTAGTCACCTGATAAATCCATAGAGAATAGAGGTAAATCTCTTGTAGGCACTCATACACATCGTCACATTGAGCTGCGGCAGTTAAAAAAATTGCAATGCATTGAGTAGATGTATGACTGGTGAAACAGATTGCACGGTTATATGCAGTCGGTGTTCATCAATCAATTACCAGGGTAACCAAAAATTTCTTCATCAGAAATTAAATAACTGTAATAGAGAGAGTTTACCTAGATCTACATCACAAGGAGATAGGGAGCTCGCGTTTCCTCGCCTAGCTTGAATACCACAAAACTAGGATACTAAGAATGTTAAGTTTCGGTAAGTACAAGCATCGTCTATAAAGAAACAAGGTATCAGGCAATAAACATCAAACAAGCAGGCACACAAAACAAACTAGCAAGCAACCAGGGAATCACACATGAGAACCAAAGATTAATAATGCATGCAGAAAAGATCATTTTTGTAGTAAAGTACCTCCTCTGCAAGTTTCTCTTTACTGCCTGCACCGGATCTTTGATTAACACTTAACAGCAATGCTTTCATGGCCTTTATGCTTAACATATATCTCTGCAAAGTTGTGTTTCTTTGCGAGGTTCACCATTTTAAGAACAGAATTATCATCATGGACCAGATCAATTCCATCATCAAGGCTACACTCAGGTACTGAATAAAATAACTCATCACCATCTTTGAAACCTACTTCTTTAGCCATGCAAACTAGACGAAAGTGCGATATACGATCACTATCACGGTCTCTAAAAAAAAATACTTTGCCTCCTTCATAAGTAAGTGGACCTTCCATTGAAAAAGAACCCCCGTGATGCATTCTGTGTATATGAGCATTTTGATGCATAAAATGCAGTGCCATGAATTTTTGGCATAAAAATACATCAAGAAAAAATGCGCATGCGAGCTAGCTGCTTTTTAAACTTGTGCCAAAAATCGTCTCGGGATTATGTAATCTGATGAATTTATTTATCCCAACAATATATTAAAATATGGTAGTACATCAAGACAATTATGTAGTTCCAGTATGAGTGAAAGTGGGAGCTTAGAAGGCATCAAATCGGTAGACGTTATCTAAATATGTTTTTGTGTACATGATTCTAATAAGATTGGAGGCAACATGCATGTATAGATGAACTTGAACTTACGAAGTACATGTAGCAAGATGCAAGGATCAGTCACATAAGTTGGTTCTCTGTATGTGCAACCGTAATGTGCAGAAAGCAATCGGCAGCCACCGCTAACCCAGCGCAACCAATATTTGCAGCCTAAGACTATAAATTTCTCTAAGTAATCAATTCATACGAGAGGCCAGCTACTGACTATCCCAGCTATGTTTCTAACTACGTAATGAGATAAAAAGCATGAGAGAGATATGTACATAATTTCTTAAAAAACAAATTGATGACACAAGTCAACGCATCGTTACACACCTGTGGCCTTTGACGATTCTTGCTCGTGATCTGTAGAGATAGAAAAATGGGAAATAAGGAAACAATCGATCTTTAACTATGTGAAGGGAGGAGCAAAACGAAAATAAGAAAGGGGAATAGATCTGGATAGATCGGTGAAGGGAACAGCTTGAAGAATCAGAATTTGTTGCCATCAGATTTAGCTAGATGGGTTCAAAAGAAACAAGATCCCTGCTAGATGGTACGATTGGCATCGAATTTTATACAAACAATTGAGATTGGAAGAGGACGAAGAAGCACACCTGAGTCTATTCGCTCCTGGTGTCGCCTCGGTATAGATGAGGAGGCGGTTAGCTCTGGCGAGTTCACGGGAGAAGGTGAGACGCGATCTTCTGAAGCGACGAAGTTGGTCGCAACTTCGATAGGCATCGAGACCACCGTCACATTCCGCGGCGCTTGGTAGAGGGCTGGCCACCGGCCTTCTGCGAGCCGGACAGCGGAGTAGGAGACGGCGACCTCGCCGCCGCTGCCGCGGTAGTCGACGCCGACCTTATGGTTCGCGCCGTTGTCTGCGCGCACGGCGGTGTCGATCCGTACTGGGGAGGAGGAGGCCGCGTCAGCGTCGCCGGGTAGGAGGAGGAGGCCGCGGGCGTCGATGGAGAGGGAGGCGACGGAGAAGGAGGGCGCCCTGGGCGAAGACGAGGCAGGCCGCGCAGGGTGGAGTAGGCAGGGTGGGCGTCGTGGCTGCTGTCCGGTGGAGGGGTGGGTGTGGTGGAGAGTGGGTGCAGTGGCGCAGGGTGGACGCGGTCCGCCTTGGCCGGGTGGAGAGCCTGGTCGGTCGCTGTGAGCTCGAGGGAGACACGGGAGCAGAGCAGAGTGTGCGCCGAGCTGCTTGCTCGGTCCGGTGAGTGCCTCTATACGCACTAATCTATTGGGGCATTTTATAGAAGTGCCTCTATAAGCACTAACCTATTGGGGCACTTCTCTAAAGTGTCACTATAGGTAATGACCTATTGGGACACTTTAGGGAAGTGCCTCTATAGGTAATGACCTATTGGGGCACTTCTCTAAAGTGCCACTATAGGTAATGACCTATTGGGGCACTTTAGAAAAATGCCTCTATAGGTAATGACCTATTGAGGCACTTCTCTAAAGTGCCTCTATAGCTTATACAAATAGAGGCAGTTTGTTAAAGTGCCCCAAATTTTATATGAATTTGGGGCATTTTATTCAAAGTGCCTCTAAATTGCTAACTTTTGGAGCACATTCGAAAATGCCTCTGTGAAAGTGCCCTTAATTGTAAACCGTGTCGTAGTGATCCAAGTGCGGCACGGATAGATTCAAGCTCACCATCGGGGACATGCATGGGAACAAGCGTGCTCTTGTGGAAATTTATCGTCGATCAACCTTGTGGCTGCCGTGAACACATCCAGCAGCTCTTTGAGGTGGCGCGCCGCCGCGCAGTCAGCCCTCATGATGATCAGTGGAGTAAATGGCATTGGCGGTCACTGAACTCGTCGAGTGGGTGCACTTAAGTCACCGTTTTCAAAAATCTTCTGAACCCGTCACATGTCGGGGGGCTACCCCGAGGTAGGGTCATGGTAAGGTGTAAACAGTGTCCAAGAGTGGACCGAGACATAGAACATCCGAGACAACACGGCCTAGAAGAGGCCGAGATGCCTTGCTGAGGTAAACCGGCATAGCTAGGCACAGAAGGGGCCGAGGTATGGTGGTGCTGTGTGCCGAGTTAGTCAGGCCCAGAAAGGGCCGAGTTATGCTGACCGACATACGAATGTCGGTATGTCCTTGTCTTTTGTTGTGTGCAGGGAAGAGTCCGAGTCAAAGAGGAGAGGCACTCAAACATTCCGAGATATCCAAGCCGAGTTAAAGAGAAGAGGCGCAAAGTCAATGCCTCTGTCACTTTAAGGTGCAGAGATGAAGCGACCGGTATCCTTATCTCTGACACCAGGGAGCAGAAGACGAGGTAACATTGGGCTCGAGACAGTGCGGGACTCGAGGCAGGGCAGGTCATGTCCTGTCCTGCAGAGATGAAGTGATGACCAAGAGGATGACAGAGGTGTACGTGTGTGTGGCAGAGCCATCATCATGAGCCTGCGGCTGACACGGAAATGTCGGCTACAGTGCCGAGTTTTGGACCGTAGTGTTTGGACTGTAGTGGGTACACTGTAACTCGGCTACAGTAACTCGGCTACAGTAACTCGGTTACAGCCTATAAATAGGCCTCCACCCCCTCCTGTGTGAGGGACGACGCAGAGAGAGACACCCATGGCATACTGCTGAGATACATAGCACTCCGTAGTTCATCTTCTAGCTAGTGCTCATCCACCATTGTTGGATCATACAGCTCAAGGAGCACTTGTGTATTTCGGTACCACCAGATATATCCGAGACAGACAGGCAGGAGTAGGGGTTTTACCTCCACACGAGGGCCCTGAACCTGGGTAGATCTTGTGAGTGCTTCACCATTTCTGTGTGCGCTCCTTAGCGCGCTAGCCCTCCCCGGTATCACCAGCGTCCATCGGCCCCAACTTAAACCATCCTATGGCATCTACCGTGTTCACACCACGACAGTTGGCGCCCACCGTGGGGATGACAGATGTGTTGGCTGGTGTGTTTATCCGGACGGGCTCTATCATCGACTCGGGCGAGCGCGTGGTTTGTGGCCTTGTCCACAGACTCGGCTCGCTGAACTTTATCAGCGACAACGCGAGCTGCTTCGACAGCAGGCCGCTCCCGAGGAACGGCTGCCTCGTCAACTTCGGCACGTTCGAGGTCTACGTCGCCACCGAGTTTGTCTGCAAGTACCCCGAGCAGGTGCTTGTAGCAGAAGATCCCGCTGCTGTCAGCGCGGCTCGTGGCCGGCATTTCGCTAGCCTTGGGAGCTGCACAGAGGTCATGATGACAGGGCCTGTGGGTGATGCTGGCAGAGGAAATGTCGGCGATCCTGCCGACAAAGCCACAAGGTCGGCGAAAGTGCCACTGGAGAGGGATGAGAACCTCCGAGATCAGGTCGGTGCATCCCGTGTGCCGGTCAGACCAGCTCCGCTGGAAGATATCATAGAGAAGCTGGCTGTGCCGGTAACTACCGGGGTAGATGCTGCTCTGACAGCAGCCGAGTTAGAGGTGCAGCGCCAGAAGCTGCATCAGGAGGCCGTTGAGATGGCCGAGATAAGGAGGGAGTTCGGGATAACCCTCCGTGAGTATAACCAAGCTCATGGTTTTACTCCAATAGCTACTCACCGTAAGCGCTTAGATGAAGTGCGTCAAAGGGGCAAAGGCCTCAATGCAGAGATTGACAGAGATGGTAGATCTAGTTCTATCAAGACTCCTAGTCACTTGTCGGTTGAAAAACCGAAGTATAGCTCCCCTGCTAAGACTCTTAGAGCTGCCGAGGCAGCAAGAGCCGAGTTGTCAGGCTTATCCGGAGAGGCCCTCCATAGGCAGCAAGACCGAGTTAATGAGTTGGTAGCTGTGGCTACACGGCAGAATGAGGCCTATCGCAAGGCTAATACAGCTGCGGGTGGTTCCGAGATTGTTCATTCGGCTAGGGGAGCCAGTGGGTCTAAGGGGCAAGCTTCATCACCGCATATCGGTGGAGATCGTGGCCAGAGTGTAAACTCTGGTAAAAACAAGCAGATGCAGACGTACGATCCGGCCCAGGCCGGAAAACAGTTAGTTGCGCCAGGCAGTGTTGGCCGAGGTAAAAGCAATCCCGGTCAGGGCAATCCAGTGGCCGGGAGAAGCAACTTGGCTGGCCGAGGTTATCCACCTCGATATCCAATGCAGAGCCAGCCTCGGCAGGAGCAGAGTGTTGGGCGCCTGCAGCAGCCACAAGGTGTTGGCCATGCAGAAAATCGATATGATGATGGTTACTCGGCTATGGAGAGAGCAGGGTATCCGAGATATGAGAATGCCCTTGGGTCTCGGTTGGGACATCGCCAGGTGTCAGCTAATGATGCACGCTACAAGCTGGACAGAATTTATATGTCTGAGATGATGGAAGAGCAAGGTCCACCTGGCCCTGCGTGCTTTGGACCTCGGATCATGAAGGAGCCACCTGTGCACCAGTTTCAGCTGAACCGGGGTGCGAAGAAATATGACGGCAGCACTAAGCCGGAAGATTGGCTGACAGATTATCTGTCGGCAGTGCATATCGCGGGAGGAAACCGACATTGGGCGGTGAGGTATATCCCGCAAATGTTGGAAGGGCCAGCTCGGATCTGGCTAAACAACTTGTGGGAGAACAGCGTGGATTGCTGGCTTGACTTTGAAGAAGCCTTTGTTAGCAACTTCTCCAGCACGTACAAGAGGCCGAACCGTCCTCAGCAGCTTGCCATGTGCAAGCAGAGGAATGATGAGAATGACTGAGACTACTTGACTCGGTGGAGTACTATTCGCAATTCCTGTGAAGGAGTTGTTGAAGCGCAGGCCATCTCGTGGTTTGCTCAGGGGTGCCGACACGGCTCCATGCTGTGGCAGAAGCTGCAGAGGGAAATGTCAGCCACCTTGGCTGAGACAATCCGGATTGCGGATAGCTATGCATTGGGAGATCCGATGCAACCCATGTTGAACTCGGTAGAACCGAGTAGAAGATACTCCGGTAATAGTGGACCAGGGCAAAACAGGTGAGGTGGCCACCAAGATTACGGGGTCAAGAGAAGACAGGACCGACCGGATCATCGGTATGGTTCGGATCAAGTTGCTGCTGTTAATCAAGAGCAGCCAGATGCTGGTAACAGCCAGCGCCAGAAGAACAATGACCCTGCTTGGGGCCAAAACCAAGATGGGAAGAGGCAGTTTGGGGGCCAACAGAAGTCCTGGGACGATAAACCGAGGTTGACTTATGAGGCCATGTTGGATGCGCCTTGCAGCTACCACACGCATGACCCTCGCAGGCCCGCTAATCATTCAACTCGGCAGTGCAGCTGGTATCAGCGCACGTTGAAGGAAGGGGGAGGATCCGGAGTAAATCAGCAAATGGGAGCACCTCAGAGACCTCCTGTTCAGAGGCCTGTGCCGGTCACCGGGGCAAACACTATCCCAGTAAATGCGCCCTCTCCAAGGCCTGCAGTTCTGAGGCCTGTTAATCAGGTGAATGTCGGAGGAAACAATGGCAGTGCTGGTCCGAGTCGCCAGGCAGAATATCGCCAGGGCGAGTTCAGAGAAGCTCATCAGAGCTATGTGGTCTTTATAATCGAGCCAACTGACAAGCAGAGCCTGCATCGGCGTGCGATGGAAGTAAATGTAGTTATGCCGGCTGTGCCGAAGTTCATGAACTGGGCTGATCAGAAGATCAGTTGGAGCATAGATGATCACCCTCGGATCATGCCAAACCCGGGATGTTATGCTCTGGTTGTGGATCCAACATTCATCGGGCCCACCATCAATGTCAGGTTCACCCGAGTTCTCGTTGACAATGGGAGCAGTATTAACATCATGTACCGAGACACCATGGTGAAGATGAGCATCTCGGCGAACATGTTACAGCCAAGTCATACAACATTCCACGGCATAGTGCCAGGTGTCTCATGTGCACCTATGGGCAAGATTTGGGTTGATGTGTTGTTCGGTACCAAGGACAACTGCAGAACTGAGAGCATCCAGTTCGAGGTAGTGGACCTCGAAAGTCCGTACCATGCTTTGCTCGGACGGCCAGCATTGGCCAAGTTCATGATATCCACTCATGTGGGTTACCTCAAGATGAAGTTGCCAGGTCCTAATGGCATTATCACCATCTCGGGGAATTATAAGCGCTCCATGGAGTGTGCCTCGGCCGGTTCATGTTTGGCCGAGTCTTTGATCATAGCTGCTGAGAAGAAAAGGATCCATGAAGTGGTTGCGCTGGCCCAGTCCGCGCAACTAGGAATGCCGGGTATGGCTAACCCGGAGCAAAGCATTCCAGGTGCCAAAGGAGACAAAAAAGATCAATGTTGACCCGGCGTTCCCAGAGCACAATGCCATCATTGGAACCGGGTTAACTGAGAAATAGGAAAGCGAGCTCAGTCACTTCCTCCGTGAGAATCGAGATATCTTTGCATGGTCAAATCACGACCTGCCAGGTGTTCCGAGGGAGTTGGCTGAGCACCCTTTGTTTGTCAGACCGGATATGAAACCGGTGAAGCAACCAATGCGACGTTGGGCGGATGAAAGGAGAAAAGTAATTGGAGATGAACTGGCCAAATTACTCGCAGCTGGGTTTATCATGGAAGTACTACACCCGGACTGGTTGGCTAACTCGGTCCTGGTAGAGAAGAAGAAGGATGAACCTTTGGTGATCAAGGTGTGGCGTATGTGTATAGATTTCGCGAACTTAAACAAGACATGTCCAAAGGATCCATTCCCGCTGTCTCGGATTGATCAAGTGATCGATTCCACAGCCGGGCGTGAGCTGTTATCCTTTGTGGATGCTTATTCTGGTTTTCACCAGATACCACTGAACCCGGTTGATCAAATAAAGACTGCTTTCATTACCCCGTACGGGGCTTATTGCTTTCGTGTTATGACTTTTGGGTTGAGAAATGCTTGTGCTACTTACCAGCGTTGTATGCACTTGTATGATCAAATAGGTAAAAATGCGCAAGTATATGTCGATGATATAGTCATCAAAACTAAAGAAAAATCCACGCTAATTGATGATTTTAGTGAATCATTTGCAAACCTGAGGAAATTCTGGTTAAAGCTTAACCCGGACAAGTGCACTTTTGGTGTACCAGCAGGAAAATTACTCGGTTTCCTTGTGTCAAGCCGAGGTATCGAGGTAAATCCGACAAAGATCCGTGCTATTGAAAGCATGAGATTGCCGAGATGTCTCAAGGATGTGCAAAAGTTTACAGGTTGTTTGGCTTCCTTAAGTCGGTTTGTTAGCAGGCTGGGAGAAAAGGCATTGCCTTTATACCAGCTAATGAAGAAAAGTGATAACTTTATGTGGACCCCGCAAGCGGATGCGGCGTTCACCGAGTTAAAAAATATGTTGGCAACTGCGCCGATACTGGCCTCACCATTGCCCAAAGAGCCGATGTTGCTCTACATTGCAGCCACAAACCGAGTTGTTAGTGCAGTAGTGGTGGTGGAGAGAGAAGAAAATGGTAAAACCGTGCAGAGACCTGTATATTATCTGAGCGAGGTGATATCGATGTCCAAGCAAAATTACCCTCACTACCAGAAAATGACCTATGGTGTCTACATGGCAACCAAGAAGTTGAAACATTACTTCCAGGAGCATTCAGTCACAGTGGTATGTGAGGCTCCTATCTCGGAGATCATCAACTGCAAAGATGCAAGTGGCCGAGTAGCCAAGTGGGCCATAGAGGTGTCCCCTTACACACCACATTATGAGAGAAGAGATACCATCAAGTCTCAGGCACTGCCGGATTTCTTGGTAGATTGGGCCGAGATGCAGTATGAACCACCGTTGCTTGACTCCAATTACTGGAGAATGCACTTTGATGGCTCCAAGACAAAAATTGGTCTGGGTGCCGGGGTAGTCCTTACCTCGCCAAAGCGAGACCAGCTGAGATATGTGTTGCAAATTCATTTTGCGGCATCTAACAATGTGGCCGAGTATGAGGCACTTGTTCACGGGTTAAATGTGGCCAAGGAAATTGGTATTCGCCGGATAGAATTTTCGGAGACTCGGATCTGGTAGTACAGCAAGCCTCGGGAAACTGGGATGCCTTGGACGCTAATATGGCGTTATATCGGTTTCATGTGCAGAAGATCTCGGGATTCTTTGAAGGGTGCGAGTTCAAGCATGTACCTCGGTCGGAGAATGAGGCTGCCGACATATTATCCAAGCTAGGTTCATCTCGGGATCCAATTCCACCCAGAATATCCTTGGAGCATCTCAGGAAGCCATCAATCAAACCCTCGCCAGAATCCGAGTCAATCTTTATCCCGGCGAAACCGGAGTCTGGAGCTGCTCCCATGGACATTGATGTCGGGTGCATCTGGGAAAACCCGGGGACTGATTGGCAGATCTAGGGGACTGGCTGCATAATGTCGGAGGAGGCAATGTCGGTTTACTTCATGGATGTGGATGATCCGTTATTTCCTATGCATCCTGTGCCGGAATGGGCACAACCTATAGTGGCATATATGACGGACAGAAGTTTGCCAAGTAATGAAGTTGAGGCCAGGCAAGTACAGAGAAGATCCAAGGCATATACCATCATCAACCATGAGTTATACAAGAGAAGTGTGACCGGGGTGCTGCAGCGTTGTGTTGAGCTGCAGGAAGGGCAAGAAATGCTCTTGGAAATTCATCAAGGAGAATGTGGCTATCATGCTTCATCAAGGGCTTTGGTGGCTAAAGTATTCCGGCATGGGTTCTATTGGCCCAATGCTTTGAACCAGGCAGAAGATATTGTTAGAAAGTGTGAGGGATGTCAGAGATTTGCTAAAAAGATACACCTGCCAGCTTCGGCACTCAAGACAATCCCAATCACTTGGCCCTTTGCTGTTTGGTGCCTAGATATGGTGGGGGAATTCAGGCCAGCCCGAGGCAACATGACTCATATGCTGGTAATGGTGGACAAGTTCACCAAGTGGATCGAGGTTAAGCCAATCAGGAAATGTGATGGCCACACAGCGGTGACCTTCTTGAAGGACATCATTTTGAGATATGGTTACCCCCATAGTATTATCTCGGATAATGGCACAAACTTTGCTGTGGGAGAGTTTGCTCGGTTTTGTGCGGATAAAGGAATTCGGTTGGACATAGCCTCGGTGGCGCACCTAGAGGCAAATGGGCAAGTGGAAAGAGCAAATGCATTGGTGCTGGCCGGCATAAAAGCTCGGTTAATTGAACCACTGCTGAGAACTCCGGGATGCTGGATAGAGGAGATACCAGCAGTGTTGTGGGGTCTAAGGACCACACCGAATCGTTCAACTGGCTATACGCCATTCTTTCTGGTGTATGGAGCAGAAGCGGTCCTCCCCACCGACATAGAATATGACGCGTCGAGAGTGTCATTGTACACTGAAACCGAGGCAAAAGAAGCTCGGGAAAACGGTGTTGATTTGCTCGAAGAAGCAAGAGAGCTGACCTTGTCTCGGTCAGCTATATATCAGCAGAATCTCCGACGCTATCATAGTCGTAAGATCAGCCCTCGGGTGTTCCAGGAAGGGGACATGGTGCTCAGGCTGGTGCAGCGTACTACAGGCCGACATAAATTGTCACCTCCATGGGAGGGACCGTTCATTGTAAGCAAGGCTCTGCACAATGATTCATATTATCTTATAGATGCGTAGAAACCCATGAAGCACAGGAGGGACAAATCCGGAGAGGAAACCAAGCGTCCTTGGAATGTAGCCCTACTACGACCCTTTTACTCATAAGGGTGCAATGTATGTATCTTGGTTTCCTTTTGAATAAAGTGTTGGCATTCCGAAACATAAATCGGGGACTGCCTTTTGTCTATATGCTTGTGTTTTATCTCAGTTGTATCTATGTTGTTCATATGTCGGATGATTTTTTGACTCGGTTTCGAAGCTCAAGTAATGTATGCTATCTTGTTATGATCTTGTGACTGGACTGACGAACGCCAAAATGGCAGTCAAGAGCAGAGGTTATGGTATGTGGTAAACATGAAAACGAACTCGGGGACTTGGTTCAGAAATGATCTGACATATGTTGTTTACTAACCCGGTTTTTGCATGTCGGATGACTCTGAATCTTACCTCAAATTTTACAAGTACTGTGTGCTATAATTTTTGATCTTCTGACTCGACTGTCGAACGCCAAAATGGTAGACAAGAGCAAAGATTACTAAGTATAGTAAACGAGAAAGTAAACTCGGGGACTTGATAAAAAGTGATCCGGCATTAAGCCGTTTTCATTCAGAAGTAGCAAGATAAAAATAGCACTGCAGATTACTTAAAAGTATATTTACATCTGCACCAGGGATTCCGGGGATTTAATGTTTCAAATTATGATGAGCTCAAGCAGCTGCGTGGGAAGAGCTCGGATCGGTTGCAGGAGTCTCGGTTGTGGGATTGGCGGCCGAGGTGTCGATGATGTCGGTTGCTGGCTGCTCGGTTGGGCCGGCCGCTTCGACATTAGCAGTGGTGTGAGCTTCAGCCTCGGCCTCCTCATCAGACTCGGTTTCCTCGTCATCATCCTCATCATCTTCACCGTCCGAGTAAGCGGGGCCAGCGATGAAGTATTTGTTCTGAGCGTAGTTGGCCATGAAGGAGGCTGCGTCCTTGCGCCTCTGAATCAATGTTGGATCCGAGGTCCATTTGGAGTCAGAGCGCAGAGATTGCAATACTCTCAGGTCGATGGACTCGTACCATGAAAGCACAAACGTCAGAGTTTGATCTGCTCCGGCGCGAGCTGAGGATGATCTCCACTCTCGGAGTCTTGCCTCGGCAGTCAGAAGGTGCTTGGATAACTCGGCAACGGAGACTGGAGTCTCTGAATCTGGCCATAGGGTATTGAAAACCCGGATACCAGCGCTAAGAAGCTCGGTTCCAATGCTCTTCAGTGGAGTGAGGCGAGCATCCAGAGCTGTCAAGTGGTCTTCAATGTCCCACTCATCCGAGATGGGGCCAGTCTCGGCTCTCTTGTCCCGTGCCTTGCGGACAGTGTTGATTGCAGCGACCTTGGAGTGGGAGAATTGCTCTGAAGAAAGAAAGGTTGTTACCAGGTTAAACGATATGTCGGCATATTTCTAATGTCGGCAGAAGCAAAGTAAGTGAAAAGAAAGGCTAAATGAAACTCACTGTCCATCTCGTTGTTAATTCGGGTGACCTTGGCCAGCCACCTATCGCACTTGGCCTTGAGGGCATCAAGCTCTTGTTGTGCCGAGGTGACACGAGTCTCGGTCTGGTCCAGGAGCTCCTTCTGCTTAAGAGTTTCTTCGTCCCGCTGCTTCAGAGTTTGCTCCATCTGGGACTTCTCGTTCTGGACCCACTCAAGTTCCTTCTGAAGCCGAGACACCTCGCTCTTCTCCTTCTCAAGCGCATCGTTGTGCGCATTGTACTTGCGCCTCATCTCATCCTGCAATTGCTTGTGCGAGCTCTTGAGCTTATTGTGGGCCAGTAGCAGCTTCTGGAATACCGAGGTTCGAGTATTGGTGCATTCCTGAAAAGAGCAAAGTGTTAGTGTGATTTATTGAAAAGTTATGCCGACTAAAACTTGACTTGAATCTCGGGGGCAGGATGTCGATTTTTTGAAGATTTTTGTGAAGATTCGCACCGAGTGATCTTTACTCAGATGAGCATCAATCACTCGATCCAAATCTCGGGGACTGGGGATTGTGTATTAATCTTCTATTGCAAAAAAAAAAGAGTTGTGGCCGAGGAAAGTTTACCTCGGTAACCTGGCTGGCTTGAAGAGTCGCAACCTGCAAGTTATGCATGGACTTTGCAATTGCGTTGGGTCCAGCCGGATGTCGGCTCGCCGGGTTTGCAGAGGAGACCTCGCCAGTGTCGGCGGCATTCCAGTCCATGTAATACTGGTTCTCCGAGCCCAAGCTGTGACCACTCTGAGTTCGAAGCTGGGGAAAACCCCAGCTACCAGTGGATACTCTGGCAATAGCAGCGCTGAGAGCTTGGTGGGCCGCTGTTGTGGTTGGAGTAAGCACCACTGTTTTCGCCGGGTTAGCAAGTTGTTTCCTAGTGGCCACTTGATCCTGTGCCAATTTGCTCGGCGAAGTTGATTTCCGAGTTGTCAACTCGGTGGACGTTGTGGTGGACTTCGGCGCTGGTGGCTTGGCGGTGGTCACTTTCTACTTAGGCTGCTGCTTCGGCTGCTTTTGTGGTTGCTATTGTTGCTGTTGTGGTTGCTACGGCTGTTGCTGCGGTGGTTTCTGCTTTTGTGGCGGTGGAGGTGGCTGCTGATCCGGTGCTGGCATAGTCTCGGTCCGCGCAGCCTCGGAGTGCGCGGTTTGGGCACCCAGGTCGGTGTCTCGGTCAAAGGCCGAGGCTTCTGGGATTTCTTGGCCTTCTCCAAATGCTGCCTCAGAATCCGGCAAATATATGACGGGTGGTGTTTTGTGTGCCGGAGCTGAGCTAGCAGCGCCAGTGTCGGTTGGTGGAGGAATGGGTGAGCGCATATTGGATGCGCTCTGGTTTACTTCAAGGGGGCCCTGCATAGAGAAGAGGAAGGATGTTATCTCGGGAAAGTTCTGTCTCGGCTAAAGAAAGAAAAGGAAATAAAACTTATGTCGGCTGAAGATATCTTACCCTTCTGTGACTGGGGGCATCTTCTTGCTCCGAGGCTTGTCACCCGGCTTCTTCCGCAGCTTCTGTTTCTTGGCGGCAAGAGGTGGGGGTGCGGAAGCCTCGGTATCCGAGGTACCGGTGTCTGCACGTTTGCGAGACGTGCCGGGATTGCTCGTGGAAGCAGGGCCCGAACTCGGAGCTTGGCGTGCTGGTTTAGCTGTTGTTGAGGGTATGGGGTAAGCACGTGCAAGTGGACGAGCATCAAGTACCTCTAGAATTTCACATTCATCGTCATCATCATCATTACCCGGGACAGCGGCCGGGATCGGCATGTGATCTTCATCATCCGGGTCTTCTACCTCGGTGACGGCCGGGGCGGGCAAATCTTGGCCCCAGGTTGCGGAGGGATCAGCTCCATCCTCCCTGGTTTGCCGAGCAAAAAGCTGCAGAGCAGTTGCAGTGAAACCGAGTTATTACAGAAACAGAACATAATGCTGACATAAAAGTGATGTCGGCAGGCAAGTTGTGTCGGTCAAGACTGCGTGTTACTTACTTGCTCTGGAAGGTGAGCTCTGTCATGGGGTTCTTTACCCCATACCCATTTCTCGGGCATCTGCGTCTTGGCGATGGCCTTGACGCGTCTCCTAATCTCGGCTCTGCTCAGCGCATGAGTACTGTGCCGGGTTGGGTCGTATCGGCCACTCATGTGACAAATCTTGTGAACCCGGCGTTGAAGAGGGGAAACTCGGCGGCCGATGAAGGTCCTCAGGAGATCATCCGCCACCAGCCCTTCACCTTGGTACGAGATAACGTACTTGTGAATGTGGTTGATTTCAAGATTCGTCTCCCCGGGGTTGAAGCTCCAGTTGTGCTGCTCTGTGGGAGCGCCGAGTGTGAATTTCGGCAGGTTGAGAAGGTCGGTATTCTCTGGGCTCTTCACGTAGAAGAATGTTCGTTGCCACTTTCGGCAGGACTCCAGGCCATGGATCCGAGGGAAGATGGAGGACCTCCGAGGTATTATGGTTGCAGCTCCGCACGGCGTCATCTCCTTTGGGAGGGTCTTGTTGTCCTTGTCCGGGACGCTCTGCTTCCGAAGCTGGAAGTACTTGGCCCAGAGATCTACTGTCGGCCAGAGGCCGAGGTAACCCTCGGAGAATGTGGCATATGCCGAGAGTGTGGTAATGGTGTTGGCAGGAAGGTGGTGAGGTTGAAGGTGGAACTTGTTGAGGAAAGCTCGGAAAAAGGGGCTCGCCGGGAGTCCAAAGCCGCGTTCGAAGTGCGCGACGAAGACCACGCGTTCGCCGGGCTGTAAATCCGGCTCAGCCTCGTTGCCTGGAACCCGACATATCACCTCGGCAGGGATACGCCGAGTTTGGACCAACCAGTTTATCTCGGCTTGTGTAACTTCGGAGCCTTCCCAGCCTGCGCGCTCTCCCTCTTCTGCGCCAGTATCGGCAGGATCCGGGTTGTGGCTGGAAGACATCTCGGCTGAATCCTGAAAAGAAGCAGCAGTTCGACCGAGTTAAGTATCTCGGAAGATTCGAGTGGCAGAGGGGAAAAAGGAGTTTTGGCGGGAAACACAAATCCGCATCTAAGTACTTTGCGGGAAGATCTACGAAGGAAGGAAAACAGAGGATAAATAGAAGATCTATGCGAGTTGAAACTCCAAGGGCAAAAATGAGGAACTAATGCAAGATACTAAGCAGCATGGTGCAAAAGATCTAATCCAGATCTAGCATGGAGGAATTAAATATAACCGCAAAGGAAATGAGCATGTTCATCAGAGAAAAGAAGCAAGTTCATCGGAGGAGATGAACGCGTTCATCGCGGAGGATGAACGCGTTCAGGGGCAATGGTAGAGGAAAGGATCTTACCAGAGAAGGGCGCGGTGCGTCGTTGGAGAGTTGAAGTTCGGCGGCGGCGCTGCAGCAGCTTGGGGAACTCCGGTGCGGTGGCGCGGATCACCGTGCTCTGTGCGCAGTGCGGTGGCGGCAATGGTGCGGAGCAGTGCGAGGTGGAGTGTTAGAGTATATTACGTTTAGGGTTTAAAGAGTTGTAATCCTAGTCTATCTCTCCTAGTTCCCTTAGCACCCAAGTCTTCTCTACTATATAAACAGCCCACCGTGGCTCATTGTAATCACCAATCCAACCAATATTATGTTGGGAATATGCCCTAGAGGCAATAATAAAATGGTTTATTAAGCATATTCAAGTTTATGATAATAGTTTATTATCCATGCTATAATTGTATTAAATGGAAACATAATACATGTGTGGAATATAAACACCCGGAGTCCCTAGTGAGCCTCTACAGGACTAGTTCGTTGATCAAGAGATAGTTAGAGTTTCCTAACTATGGACTTGTTATAGTCACTTGATAACGGAGTCATATCATTAGGAGTAATGGTGTGATGGACATGACCCAAATAAAGAGTTGCAATTAATCGTGTCACAAAAGTTTTGTTGTCAACACTTTTAATATGCCAAATATAGTTTCCTTAGACCATGAGATTATATCACTCCCGTTCACCGGAGGAATACTTTGTGGACATCAAACGTCACTTCGTAACTGGGTGATTATAAAGGTGGCTTTCAGGTATCTCCGATGGTGGGTTGTTGGGTGATATGAATCGAGAGTGGAATTTGTCCCTCCATGTGACGGAGAAGATATCTCCAGGCCTTCTCGGTAATATAGCATCAAGAGTCTGCAGACATGTGATTAGGTTGTAATCACCGGGATCCTATATTATGGACGAGTAAAGAGAACTTGCCGGTAACGAGATTAAACTAGACATGGGGATGTCAACGATTATATCTCGGGCAAGTAAAATATCGTGAGACAAAGGGAATCGTATATGAGATTAATTGAATCTCCGGCATCGTGGTTCAATCGAGAAAAGGTTTTCGTTGAGTGTATAGGAATTAATATGGACATCCCGGTCCCGCTATTAATTATTGATATGATCATGTCTATGCATTCTCGAACCCGTAGGGTCACACACTTAACGTTCCGATGAAATTAGGTTTTGCGATGAATTAAATGATGAAGTGAACGAATGGTGATTCGGAGTCTCGGATGAGATCCCGGACATCACGAGGAGTTCCGGAGGAGTCCGGAGAATAAGATTCATATATGGAAAGTGGTTTCCGGAGGTTTCGGAAAAGTTCCGGAAATTATTTAAAGGGTACCGGAAGGTTCCGGAATGTTCTAGAAGAGTCTAGAAGTGGGACCGCATAATTTGTATGGGGCCCACATGGTGCAAAGGGGTGCTGCCACCACTTGGTGGGGCGCACCACCTAGGCCCATGAAGGGGTGCGGCACAAGGAGGGAGTCCCACTCCTAGTTGGACTAGGAGGTGGGCTCCCACCCCTTTAGGAAAGGGGCCCAAGGAGGAGTCCTTGTTGGACTCCAACTTGGGGGGCAAGCAAGGAGGGGCCGGCCGGCCCCCTCCCCTTGACCTAGCCGCCACCTATATAAAGGAGGGGAGGGGGGGCGCGACACACAACCCTTGGAGGCTGCCGCACCACCCCCCTAGCCGCACCCCCCTCTCTCTCCCATCTAGCCCTAGCCGCACCCCTCCTCTCCCGGAGGGCTGCCGCCATCCAACCTCCACACCTAGCCGCACCACCCCTATGCCCTAGGGCTGCTGCGCCGCCTTGTCCTCTCCCTCTCCTCTTGCTTGGCTTGGCGAAGCCCTGCTCGCGGAGATCGTCATCGTCACCGGCACTACCGTCGTGCTGCTGAGATCATCAAGGCCACGTCGTCTCGCTTGCGGGATCAAGGAGTCGACGTCTTCATCGAGCTGTACGTGTGGATGCCGCGGAGGTGCTGCCCGTTGCTGCACTTCACCGGATTGGATCTCGAGGATAATACATCTCCTCGCGACTAGACGAGTCTAGTTGCGGGGATCGACTAGCCAACCCCTGCACCGACAAAACGCGTTTGTTGATCTTCGAGGGTAAGAGATTGGATCTCATCTTCGCTATCTTCATCTCGTAGATCTAGATCCTTGGGGTTTATTCCGCTTTGCCGCGTAGAAAATTTTTGTTTTCCATGCTGCGAACCCCTTCAGTGGTATCAGAGCCAGGTTTCGTAGGTGTTGATGCGATTAGAACACAAGGAGTTGTGGGCGTTGATATTTTATGTTGCTACCTTCTCGCGTGCACTTTGCATCTTTGCGGTATTGTGAGATTGAAGCGGCCCGGACCAACCTTACTCGTCCACGCACGAGAGACCGGTTCCACGACTGACATGCAACTTGTTTTGCATAAGTGGCTGGCGGGTGTCTGTTTCTCTTGCTTTAGTGAGGATGCAATTTTCAATGGAAGGCCTTTCAAAAGGATGAGTAAATAAGCAACTATTATATCACCGTTGTGGTTTTTGCGTAGTTTAGAACGGTTCTAACTCGTTGACCCAAGCCACGTAAAATTTGCATAAACAAAGTAGAGGCGTCTAACTTGTTTTTGCAGAGAGGGTCAAGTGATGTGATATGGCCAATGTGATTGTGATAATGTATGCAATGATCATGTTTGTAATATTTCGCGACTTGCATGTCGACGAGTACGGCAACCGGCAGGAGCCATATGGTTGTCTATTATTTTATGTGACCTGCGTGTCAATGAAATCACCATGTAATTTGCTTTACTTTATTGCTAAGAGTAGCATTAGTTGTAGTTGCAATAGTTGGTGGACAACCATGGTGATGGCGCCAAGATGATGGAGATCATGCCGGAGATGGAGATCTTGCCGGTGCTTTGAAGATGGAGATCTAAGAGCATATGAAGAAAGGCCATATCATATCACAATTATGAATTGCATGTGATGTTAATCCCTTTTATGCACCTTATTGTTATGCTTAGATTTGATCGCGACGGTAGCATGATAAGGTGATCTCTCATGTTAATATCAAGATAATTAAGTGTTCTCCCCTAGTATGCGCCGTTGCGAAAGTTCGTCGTTTAGAAGCATCACGTGATGATCGGGTGTGATAGATTCAACGTTCACATACACGGGTGCAAGCCAGTTTGCACAAGCAGAAATACTACGGTTGTCTTGACGAGCCTAGCATGTACAGACATGGCCTCGGGAACACGGAACCGAAAGGTTAAACACGAGTCATATAAATGATATGATCAACACTGAGTTGTTCACCATTGAAACTACATCATCTCACGTGATGATCGGTGGTGGTGTAGTGGATTTGGATCGTGTGTCACTAATCAACCGGAGAGATGTTGAGTTTAGTGGGAGTTCGTTAATTTGATTAAATTGAACTAAAATTGTCATAAACAAGTGTCCTAAAGATGTCTTTGCAAAATCCTTGTAGATCATGGGAGACTACAGTAGTATGTTTCTTGCTGAGGAGCTGCGTCTCGATGGGTCAAACTTTGCTGAGTGGTACATGCGTCTGAGAGAAGCCCTTTTCGCCAATGATGAGCTCTACGTGATAGATGAAGCTTTAGAAAAACGCCCTGATGTTACTGTTGACTACGAAGGGTATATGGAGTGGTACGATCAAAAGACCACCTACTTGAGAGTCGAGTGGCTGATATGCACCTTCATGGATTCTAACCTTGGTAGGCAATTTGGAAACTTGAGCGCA
>QRDG01000105.1:871985-896773 GCA_012064385.1 Puccinellia tenuiflora | reverse complement strand
TATAGAACTGAGTGAGATCTAATTAAGATATGTGGTGACATATATTAAGTTAGAGCAGAAATTATTTTCCATAATCAAAATATGTGGTGACATATGTTGAGTGGGAGCTAGTTAATCATGGTCAAATATAAAGATAACATATTTCTGAGTGGGAGCCACTGTGTTTTCACAATTTAATATGTGTATGAGGTATATTTGAGTGGGAGTTTACAACATAGTGTTTTGAGTGAAATAGAGATTTCATAAATGTTGTCATGGACCAATGCATAACTTATGAAGTTAATTTGAACGTCAAATATTCATGTAGATGAATGTATCTATGGAGGATAGATAAGTTTGATAAACATTAAAGTCAGATGTTTAACCTAAATATTTTTTGAAGGAGTTCAAAATGAAACAAGAGAAGAATGGTTCGTCTCATTGTGATATATAGGTGAAGCATTGAGTTGGAGAACTCAGTACAAAATTGATGGTTGGAGGATATGTTGGAATTCAATATGAATTGTTCATAGATCTCAACATATAAGAACCATATGTTTGTATATGACGATATGTGACCCAAGTTCTTAATTGTAAGAACATGTTGAATGAGGAGTCATTTTTCATGAGATTGAGATAAATTTAGAAAATGGTAGACTTGGTTGAAGTCATAAAGCCAGACTAAATTAGAGATCTCTTAATAGCAGAGTAGCACAGCGAAAGCATGATCGGAAATATCAAAGTGACAAGGCTCACTGTTGATTTGTTAAGTCAACAACATATAGGAGTATATGATTAATTCAAGGATTGAAATAAGATATAATATTTTGGTTTGAGAAAGTTGTTTCAAGATTGAGTGAGTTCCAGATGCATGTGTTATGAGAAAGTCCAATTGACTAATCATACATATGGGCATGAAAGGATATGATTATCTCACTCTATAACCAAACATGTTATATACATTATATGATAATGGTTTTATCATGGGATGATAGGAAGTTTATCATGTGATGATAAAGTAATGTCAAATTAGATGACAGATACAATTTTGCAAAGGACATAAAGAGCTGTAAGGTACAGAGCATGGACAGAACCTCTTCCACAAGCAAACATGATCAGCACTGAGACTTCATGAGTGAGACTCCATGGGTGTTGGATCGCGGAAATGTAAACTAGATTATTGACTCTAGTTCAAGTGGGAGACTGTTGGGAATATGCCCTAGAGGCAATAATAAAATGGTTTATTAAGCATATTCAAGTTTATGATAATAGTTTATTATCCATGCTATAATTGTATTAAATGGAAACATAATACATGTGTGGAATATAAACACCCGGAGTCCCTAGTAAGCCTCTACAGGACTAGTTCGTTGATCAAGAGATAGTTAGAGTTTCCTAACTATGGACTTGTTATAGTCACTTGATAACGGAGTCATATCATTAGGAGTAATGGTGTGATGGACATGACCCAAATAAAGAGTTGCAATTAATCGTGTCACAAAAGTTTTGTTGTCAACACTTTAATATGCCAAATATAGTTTCCTTAGATCATGAGATTATATCACTCCCGTTCACCGGAGGAATACTTTGTGGACATCAAACGTCACTTCGTAACTGGGTGATTATAAAGGTGGCTTTCAGGTATCTCCGATGGTGGGTTGTTGGGTGATATGAATCAAGAGTGGAATTTGTCCCTCCTTGTGACGGAGAAGATATCTCCAGGCCTTCTCGGTAATATAGCATCAAGAGTCTGCAGACATGTGATTAAGTTGTAATCACCGGGATCCTATATTATGGACGAGTAAAGAGAACTTGCCGGTAACGAGATTAAACTAGACATGGGGATGTCAACGATTATATCTCGGGCAAGTAAAATATCGTGAGACAAAGGGAATCATATATGAGATTAATTGAATCTCCGGCATTGTGGTTCAATCGAGAAAAGGTTTTCGTTGAGTGTATAGGAATTAATATGGACATCCCGGTCCCGCTATTAATTATTGATATGATCATGTCTATGCATTCTCGAACCCGTAGGGTCACACACTTAACGTTCCGATGAAATTAGGTTTTGCGATGAATTAAATGATGAAGTGAACGAATGGTGATTCGGAGTCTCGGATGGGATCCCGGACATCACGAGGAGTTCCGGAGGAGTCCGGAGAATAAGATTCATATATGGAAAGTGGTTTCCGGAGGTTTCGGAAAAGTTCCGGAAATTATTTAAAGGGTACCGGAAGGTTCCGGAATGTTCTAGAAGGGTCTAGAAGTGGGACCGCATAATTTGTATGGGGCCCACATGGTGCAAAGGGGTGCTGCCACCACTTGGTGGGGCGCACCACCTAGGCCCATGAAGGGGTGCGGCACAAGGAGGGAGTCCCACTCCTAGTTGGACTAGGAGGTGGGCTCCCACCCCTTTAGGAAAGGGGCCCAAGGAGGAGTCCTTGTTGGACTCCAACTTGGGGGGCAAGCAAGGAGGGGCCGGCCGGCCCCCTCCCCTTGACCTAGCCGCCACCTATATAAAGGAGGGGAAGGGGGGCGCACCAGACAACCCTTGGAGGCTGCCGCACCACCCCCCTAGCCGCACCCCCCTCTCTCCCATCTACCCTAGCCGCACCCCTCCTCTCCCGGAGGGCTGCCGCCATCCAACCTCCACACCATAGCCGCACCACCCCTATGCCCTAGGGCTGCTGCGCCGCCTTGTCCTCTCCCTCTCCTCTTGCTTGGCTTGGCGAAGCCCTGCTCGCGGAGATCGTCATCGTCACCGGCACTACCGTCGTGCTGCTGAGATCATCAAGGCCACGTCGTCTCGCTTGCGGGATCAAGGAGTCGACGTCTTCATCGAGCTGTACGTGTGGACGCCGCGGAGGTGCTGCCCGTTGCTGCACTTCACCGGATTGGATCTCGAGGATAATACATCTCCTCGCGACTAGACGAGTCTAGTTGCGGGGATCGACTAGCCAACCCCTGCACCGACAAAACGCGTTTGTTGATCTTCGAGGGTAAGAGATTGGATCTCATCTTCGCTATCTTCATCTCGTAGATCTAGATCCTTGGGGTTTATTCCGCTTTGCCGCGTAGAAATTTTTTGTTTTCCATGCTGCGACCCCATCAGTGGTATCAGAGCCTAGATCTTCGTAGGTGTTGATGCGATTAGAACACAAGGAGTTGTGGGCGTTGATATTTTATGTTGCTACCTTCTCGCGTGCACTTTGCATCTTTGCGGTATTGTGAGATTGAAGCGGCCCGGACCAACCTTACTCGTCCACGCACGAGAGACCGGTTCCACGACTGACATGCAACTTGTTTTGCATAAGTGGCTGGCGGGTGTCTGTTTCTCTTACTTTAGTGAGGATGCAATTTTCAATGGAAGGCCTTTCAAAAGGATGAGTAAATAAGCAACTATTATATCACCGTTGTGGTTTTTGCGTAGATTAGAACGGTTCTAACTCGTTGACCCAAGCCACGTAAAATTTGCATAAACAAAGTAGAGGCGTCTAACTTGTTTTTGCAGAGGGGGTCAAGTGATGTGATATGGCCAATGTGATTTGTGATAATGTATGCAATGATCATGTTTGTAATTATTTCGCGACTTGCATGTCGACGAGTACGGCAACCGGCAGGAGCCATATGGTTGTCTATTATTTTATGTGACCTGCGTGTCAATGAAATCACCATGTAATTTGCTTTACTTTATTGCTAAGAGTAGCATTAGTTGTAGTTGCAATAGTTGGTGGACAACCATGGTGATGGCGCCAAGATGATGGAGATCATGCCGGAGATGGAGATCTTGCCGGTGCTTTAAAGATGGAGATCATGCCGGTAGTCGTCAAGTAATTCAACAAGGAGTATGCTTGTCCTCAGATGGTGCCATACGTCGAGGAAGTGTGGACACTTCAGCGGCGCTTCAGAAGCTTCAGAGCTGTTTATGTCCCGCAGGAGGAGAACACGTCCGCGGATGAGATGTCACAACTAGCGTCCAAGCGGGAGCCAGGGCCTCCCGGGATCTACATCGAGGTGCTCCGGCAGCCTTCAATCTCTCCCGAGAGGCTCAAGTCAAGGTCTGCATCGACACGGGGGGCTGGCAACCCTTCTACACTGACAACGCGGGTAGCCAGCCCGGACGCTCAAGACCCGGCAGTGCCCGCAGCAGAAGAAGCCCTGCTTCCTCCTGCCCAAGCGGTACTGTTGGTGGAACAAACCCACCCACCCTGGGCCCGAGACATCGTCAAGTACATGGTGGAGCACGTCCTCCCGGAAGACGACCACGAGGCTGATCGGGTGGCCCACCAGGCCAAGCTCTATTTCTTAATTGACGGCGAGCTCTACCGGCGATGCGAGAACGGAGTCAAATTGTGATGCGTAGCACAAGAACAAGGCCAAGAACTGCTGAAGGACATACACGAGGGAACGTGCTCGATTCACATGGCATCAAGATCACTGGCGGGGAAGGTCTTCCGCCAAGGATTCTACTGGCCGACAGTACTTCACGATGCGGAACAGCTGGTCAAGACCTGCGAAGCCTGCCAGTACTACGCAAAGGACACGCACCAGCCGGCTCAAGTGTTGCAGCCAATACCAATCTCCTGATCGTTCGCGGTCTGGGGGCTGGACATCGTCGGCAAGGTGCCAAAGTCTGTAGGAGGACACAATTACCTGTTCGTGGCCATCGATAAGTTCACAAAATGGGTAGAGGTAATGCCAGTACCACGCCAGACGGCTCAGGCCGCTATCAAGTTCATCGAGGGGATCGTCTACCGCTTCGGAGTACCAAACAGAATCATCCCCGACAACGGCACTCAGTTCACCAGTCAAGCCTTCCTCAACCTCTGCGAGGAGATGGGTATCAAGGTGTGTTTCACCTCAGTATCCTACCCAAGAAGCAACAGGTAAGTGGAGCGAGCCAATGCAGAAGTTCTCAAAGGATTGAAGACCAAGGCCTTTGACAAGCTGGATAACAAAGGGAAAAAATGGATTGATCACCTGCCAAGCATACTGTGGTCCCTCAGAACAACACCAAGCAGAGCCACTGGAGAAACACCTTTCTTCCTTGTCTATGGAGCTGAAGCTGGCTTACCATCGGAGCTAAAGCACGGATCACCCCGGGTGCTCGCCTATGATGAAAACACGCAAGAAGAGCGAAGGATCGATGACATAAACCTGCTAGAAGAGACTAGGTGTCGGGCTTCCTTACGGTCAGCTCGGTACCAGAAAGGACTCCGTCGATACCATAGTCGTCATGTTCGCTCGCGGGAGCTCCAACCCGGAGACCTGGTACTCCGCAAGAAGCAAAAAATAGAAGGCATGAACAGGATGTCATCCAAGTGGGAAGGACCCTACCGGGTCACTCATACCCTGAAACCCGGAGTGGTATAATTAGAGGACGGGAAAGGCAGGCCGGAGGGCAACGCCTGGAACATCGAGAATCTTCGCAAGTTCTACCCCTAATTACGAACATGAATCGCAAACGTCGAATCTGTTAAAGCATGCCCTGGGGGCTAGTGTTCTGTAATAGGGTGTAAGAATCGTCGCCAAGGTAATAAAAGATAAGTGATTTCAATTCCATGAGCCTCAATTCCTGCATGCAAGCGTGTTATCCTTAGCAACCCGTAAGCAGGGGGCTAATATGTGCTGGTGGCGGACGGGTTGAAGCGCCGTGAGTGGCCTCGCGGATAGGCGCTGCCGCCCGATCATGCCGTACTGCCGCGGAAAGGAGGAATTGGGCAGTGCAGTGGTGATACGAACTTCATCACAGAAATGCACTATCAACTGTGCTTGCGGTTTGCTTCGGATAACGCGCTAGCATGGTAGGAGAGAGGGTCCATTCTTTTCCTACTGAAAGTTTGCTGTGTGCAGCTGTAACACCCCAAAAGTAATCCCCTTTCTTTTAATTGCTAGTTAATTTTAGTTCATGCATCATCATGTCATCATCATAAATTTTTGTTGCATTTGTTGCTTTTCCAAAATTCAAAATAAATAATATGGTTTAATTTTTATGCCACCATCACTTGTGTTATTATTTATTTTGAAATCAAACAAATAAAACCAACTTTATATTCTTGTCAAGCTAATAAACAAGTTTACCAAGTTGTGCTGATAATATAATTATTATTGGTACAAATAAAATGGCCTCTATCTTGTTTTCCCTCTTTATCTCTTCTTCTTATTTTCTGTGGAAAAAGGAAATTTGCAAAAGAAGAAAAAAAAAATGGAAGCAGGCCGCATCCCTTCTTCTCCCCCTTCCTTCTCTCCTAAATCGGCCCTTCTGGCCCGTTAGCATGCTCCTGTTGTCCTTCTCCCTCCTGTCGATGTCGCCTTTTCACGCCATCGACACCTTTTCCGCCGAGGCTCGCCACCACGCCACCACCACCTTGGCTCCACCTACTCCCTTCCCCACCTATAAAACGAGCCCCAGGGATGCCTCCCCCCAAACCCTAACCCCAGACCTTCCCCTCTCCGCTGCCACCTTCTCCTCTCCTCTCTGATCTTCTCCCCGAGCCACCACCTTACCTAGCCGGAGGAGATCGATGCCATGGAGGTCGCTGCGCCGGGTTAGCGAGGAGGAGGGGAACATCTATGTCTTCATCCACGCGGAGCTGGAGCCGGAGACGGACGTGACCGTCAGGATCTGCTTCCTCTACGGCCGCCGTCATCACCTTCTTCCTCTTCTTCCCCGATGCCGTCGGTCTTCCTCGAATCCCCGCCGCCGTGGTTGACCTCGAGCACGAACGACTACAGCAGCACCACCCCGGTGAGCTACCCTTCCAATTCCCGGTGGAATCCCTCTCCTTCCTCCTCTTGCTCTGGGTGTCGCCGTCGAGCGCACCAACCCTCCGTGGCCACCATGGACGCGAGCTCGAGCTCGAGCTCGAACTCCAGCCGGCCCCCTGCATCTGCACCTGCATGCCCGCACCAGCACAATCCCGCACACACCCGTGCATGTAGCCGCACCGCCCGTTTGTAGTCACAGCCGGCCAGCGGGGCGTCGCCGTCGAGCCGCAGTCCCTGTCTTCGTTTTCTGAATCTCGGTTTCAGTTAAATTCAGTTAACTGTAGTGTGCACTTCAACTAGTATGCGATCTATCTTCAGACACGATCCATGCTTAGCCTAGTTAGTTGGTCACCGTTCCCTGCATCTCAGATCCGTCCCGAGTTCGAGTCCCCCTTGGGCCGATTTGAAGCCCCTTTTTCCCTCTTTCTCCAGTCACTGACAAGCGGGCCCATGGGACCCACCTGTCATACTGATGGGTAGAAACCACTCCGGTGACGAAAGTTTTTCAGATCCAGATCCAGATCTGGCTTTTGCATGTCAGCCCAGTTTTCGAAAATACTTGACAACTAGGTCCTTTATAATTGTTTCTGTCCTGTTTTAAAAACATTTAATTCTTGGCCTTTTCGAATTCAAAAATTGCGAATAAAATATGTTTCGAATTCAGAAAAATGTAATCTGTCCAAATATAATTTTTGCTTGATTTTTGGAATAAATTTAAATGGCGAAAATAAATCAATCTTTTGCTAATTAATTAATCTTGCAAAATTCATAACTTTTGATCTACAATTCCAAAAACTGTAGCTAAATATGCAATCTACCTGTTTATAATTTTTCATGCATTTAATGAACATTTTAACTTTCGGGATAAATATAAAATCCATTAATTTAACTTTAAAATGCTTTAATTGCATTAGATGTTTATAAAATTACACTAAGCCACTTTAGCTTTGCCTAATAGAATGGTTAGCACTTTAAATTGCTGCATAATTAAAATGCTCATGTCATCATATTGATTGAAGCATTTGTATTGATTTTCCTTTTGTTATGTTTCGGGTTATCCATAGACGACGACGTTGCAGAGTACCCAGACACCTCTGAGGATCTAGCCCAGTACCAGGGTACTGAGCAACAAGGCAAGCAGCCCCTCCCCCACTTTCTCATGTGATGCCTATGCCTAGTCTTGCATGCTTTAGGTCTCGTTCTGTTGTGTCGTACGATTCCTACTAGAATTGCATAGCCTGTTAGTAGTCTAGATATCCCCATATGCCTGCCTATATCCTTTTGTTTGAGTTACCTGCAGTTACCAACTAGCATGCTTAGGAGTTGGTTGTGGTATATCTCATTTTATGCTGATGTTTAGTTGGTATAGCGTAATTAATTGAAGACATGCTATCACTAGTAGAAAAACACCCTTTCGGACGCTGCCGAATTTGCATTCGGCCCGGTTGACTGATAAACCAGGACCCATGCCTGGCATTGGTCCCGGTTCGAGCTGCCAGGGGCCCGTGGAGCATTGGTCCCGGTTCGGTTGGGGGCATTCGTCCCGGTTCGTGGCACGAACCGGGACCAAAGCTTCGTGGAGGCTTTGGTCCCGGTTGGTGCCACGAACCGGGACGAATGCCCGAGCTTTGGTCCCGGTTCGTGCCACGAACCGGGACGAATGCCCCTCCCCTGCCTATATAACGTAACCCCACCCCCGTCTTCTTCTCTACTCTGTTATTTTTTTTGCTCGGATTGGTGGGAAGTGGGTGCTAGTTTTTATTTCCTTTGCCACGCACAAGATGTGTTCGATGAAATGCCCGAGCCACACTTAAGTTCACACAAAATGATATCCTCGACCGAGGTTAGCAACTTTATCCTTCTCATCTATAATTGATACAGAAATATTGCATGTGTCGATGTACGGTGGTCATTTCAGTATTCAATATGTTATTCTAATTGTATTTGATAAACTTAATTATATGATATGCAGATGGATGAACGGCAGCGATGGATGTACGGCGACCGACGCAGTTCTGATTTTATTACAGGCCTGCATAAATTTATCCATGTGGCTGAGGCAAACAAATATGATGGTTTTATACCTTGTCCATGTGTGGACTGTCGGAACGTTAAGGAGCACTCTTCGTCGAGAACCATTCAAGGCCACCTGCTTCGGAGAGGTTTCATGCCCAGCTATAATTGTTGGACCAAGCACGGAGAAAGAGGGGTTATGATGGAAGACGATGAAGAAGAAAATGATGATGAGAACTATCGTATGTTCTCTGAAGAATACGGTGATACTGCGATGGAAGACAATGAAGAAGAAGGTGGTGAAGAACAACGGACGCCAGATGAGCATGCTGATGGTCTTGGTCGGGTCATTTCCGATGTACAACGAGAATGCGATACAGAAAAGGAGAAGCTGAAGTTGGAGGCCATGCTAGAGGATCACAAAAAGTTGTTGTACCCAAATTGCGAAGATGGCAGCACAAAGCTCGGTACCACACTGGAATTGCTGAAATGGAAGGCAGAGACTGGTTTATCTGACAAGGGATTTGAAAAGTTACTGAAAATAATGAAGCCGAAGCTTCCAAAGGATAACGAACTGCCCGAGACTACGTACGAAGCAAAGAAGGCTATCTGCCGTCTAGGATTAGATGTGCAGAAGATACATGCATGCATCAATGACTGCATCCTTTACCGCGGTGAGGAGTATGAGAATTTGGATGCATGTCCGGTATGCAATGCACTGCGATACAAGATCAGACAAGATGATCCTGGTGATGTTGAGAGCGATGACGAGCCCGTCAGGAAGAAGATTCCTGCTAAGGTTATGTGGTATGCTCCTATAATACCACGGTTGAAACGTCTGTTCAGAAACAAAGAGCATGCCATGTTGTTGCGATGGCACAAAGAAGAGCGTAACAAAGACGGGAAGTTGAGACACCCCGCCGATGGGTCTCAATGGAGAAAAATCGAGAGAGAGTTCCCGGACTTTGCAGGTGAAGCAAGGAACTTATGGTTTGGTCTAAGTACAGACGGCATGAATCCTTTTGGGGAGCAGAGCTGCAGTCACAGCACCTGGCCCGTGACTCTATGTATCTACAACCTTCCTCCTTGGTTGTGCATGAAGCGGAAGTTCATTATGATGCCAGTTCTCATCCAAGGCCCGAAGCAACCCGGCAACGACATTGATGTGTACCTAAGGCCATTAGTTGATGAACTTTTGCAGTTGTGGGCCATACCAGGTGTACGTGTGTGGGATGAGCACAAACAAATGGAATTTGACCTACGAGCGTTGCTGTTCGTAACCATCAATGATTGGCCTGCTCTTAGTAACATTTCAGGACAGTCAAACAAGGGATACAACGCATGCACGCACTGTTTAGATAAGACTAAAGGTACATATTTGGAAAAATGTAAGAAGGTCGTGTACCTGGGGTGTCGTCAATTTCTTCCAGGCAGTCACCCCGTAAGAAAGAAAGGCAAGCATTTCAATGGTGAGGCAGATCACCGGAAGAAGCCTAAGCTCCCTGATGGTGATGTTATATTTGGTATGGTCAAGGACATAGAAGTAATCTTTGGAAAGGGTCCTGGCGGTCATTCTGTTCCGAAAGACGTCGCTACCGGACACGCGCCCATGTGGAAGAAGAAATCTATATTTTGGGAGCTACCCTATTGGAAAGTCCTAGAGGTCCGGTCTTCAATCGACGTGATGCACGTGACAAAGAATATTTGCGTAAACCTGCTAGGCTTCCTCGGCGTGTATGGGAAGACAAAAGATACACCGGAAGCAAGGGAGGACCAGCAGCGTATGAAAGACCCAAACAACAAGCATACAGATAAAGGGCGTCATTACTTAAGTAGCTACGCTCTTACGAAAGCAGAGAAGGAAATATTTTTTGAGTGCCTGAGCAGTATCAAGGTCCCGGCTGGCTTCTCGTCAAATATAAAGGGAATAATAAATATGGCAGATAAAAAATTCCAAAACCTGAAGTCTCATGATTGCCACGTGATTATGACGCAGTTGCTTCCGATTGCATTGAGGGGGCTTCTATCGGAAAATGTTCGAGTACCCATTGTGAAGTTATGTGCATTTCTCAATGCAATATCTCAGAAGGTAATCGATCCAGAAAGTCTGACAAGGTTACAGAAGGATGTGGCCCAATGTCTTGTTAGTTTTGAGTTGATGTTCCCCCATCATTTTTCAATATTATGACGCATCTCCTGGTTCACCTAGTCGACGAGATTCCAATTCTCGGTCCTGTATTTCTACACAATATGTTCCCTTTCGAGAGGTTCATGGGAGTCTTGAAGAAATATGTTCATAACCGTGCTAGGACAGAAGGAAGCATCTCCAAAGGCTATGGAACAGAGGAGGTCATTGAGTTTTGTGTTGACTTTATTCCTGACATTAAGTCGATTGGTCTTCCTGAATCGCGACATGAGGGGAGACTTAGTGGAAAAGGCACGCTAGGAAAGAAAGCAATGATATGTAGGGACGGGCATTCTTTCACTCAAGCACACTACACAGTTCTACAAAGTTCCACCTTCGTGGCTCCGTATATCGAGGTACACAAGAATAGTGTACGCTCGAAAAACCCAGGGAAGCCTGACTCCTGGATTAAACAAAAACACATGGAGACTTTCGGCAGTTGGTTGCGATTACATCTCATGAATGACACCGATGTTGGAGATCAACTCTACTTATTGGCCGCGTCACCATCTTCGACTGTATTGACTTTCCAAGGGTACGAGATAAATGGGAATACATTTTACACGATTGCCCAAGATAAAAAGAGTACCAACCAAAACAGTGGTGTTCGCTTTGATGCAACAGACGAGAATGGACAAAAGGACACATACTATGGTTACATAGAGGAGATATGGGAACTTGACTATGGGCCTACTTTTAAGGTCCCTTTGTTTCGGTGCAGTTGGGTCAACATGAATGGAGAAGGGGTAAAGGTAGACCAGCTGTACGGAATGACAACAGTGGATCTCAAGAATCTTGCGTACAGAGATGAACCATTCGTCCTAGCCAATGATGTGGCTCAGGTTTTCTATGTGAAGGACATGAGCTCCAGACCGAAAAAAAGAAAAGATAAGGAAAGAAATACAGCACACGATGATCCAAAGCGTCACATAGTTCTTTCAGGAAAAAGAAACATCGTGGGAGTCGAGGACAAGACAGACATGTCAGCAGACTATAATAAGTTTGATGAAATTCCGCCATTCACAGTGAAAACTGACCCAAGCATCCCGTTACATAATGAAGAAACTCCATGGTTACGGCCGAAGAAGCGATCATAGAGATCATGTCAAATGCATGAGTGTTCTCAAAAACTTTTTATGTATGAGTGTTGTCAAATGCATTACACAATTAATATATGTATGATCGAGTGTTCCCAAATGCATTAAACCTTTTATGTAATTTGTATTCGGTCTTTAGTCCCGGTTGGTATTTATAGCTAAAAGATCAGGGGAAATCTTCATCTTTAGTCCCGGTTGGTAGCTGGAACCGGGAAAAAAAGGAGCGTTGATATGTGTGCCTTATCTTCTGCTTGAGATCCAACAGCTTCACAAGGACTCGAAAGAAACACACTCTGATCCAACGGCTCACAAGCCCTTTAATAATTAATGTATTAAACCTTTTATCAAATCCACACGGTTTCCCCGTCATACAGCCCAACGGTGGCTCGTGAGTGCCTGCATATCAAATGCACCGTTGGGCTGTATGACGGGAATCCGAATGATTTGCATATAGGGTCATGTGGCTGATCCAACACTGGTTTTGCCCATCCGGATCCAACGGCTCACAAGCGCTCTAAAGAAACACACCCCTGATCCAACGGCTCACAAGCGCTTGAAAGAAACACACGATCCGTGTGCTTCTTTAGTCCCGGTTGGTAACACGAACCGGGACCAAAGGCCCTGATCCAATAGCTCACAAGCGCTTGAAAGAAACACACGATCCGTGTGCTTCTGATCCAACGGCTCACAAGCGCTCTAAAGAAACACACCCCTGATCCAACGGCTCACAAGCGCTTGAAAGAAACACACGATCCGTGTGCTTCTTTAGTCCCGGTTGGTAACACGAACCGGGACCAAAGGCCCTGATCCAACAGCTCACAAGCGCTTGAAAGAAACACACGATCCGTGTGCTTCTGATCCAACGGCTCACAAGCGCTCTAAAGAAACACACCCCTGATCCAACAGCTCACAAGCGCTTGAAAGAAACACACGATCCGTGTGCACACGATCCAACAGCTCACAAGCACTCGAAAGAAACATAACTCTGATCCAACGGCTCACAGGCGCTCGAAGGAAACACACGATCCGTGTGCTTCTTCCACCGCTTTCCGCCTTCGTCTTCCCGCAATTTCTCACTATATATATCACATCTAAACTCATATCTGCAACCTCATCACTCTTCCATGGCTTCCACCGTACTAACCTACCGTCAGGCGGAGGAGCTTTCCGCCTCGAACTACCCCTGCCCGCCCGGCTACCGCGTCCCCGCCGGCTGGAGGCTGAGCGCCGGAGGCGTGCCGGTCCCTCCTGTCCCTCAAGGTGTGGCGCGCTGGGCGGCCATCACGAACCACTACTACCTCGAGCTCACACCGGAGCAGCGGATGGATCCGGGCTGGCATCCCGACTACCGCCCGACTTGGGAAGCCTTCTTCATCAATCGGCGTGAGAGGGCGCTCGCCAGGTACGAGGGGGATGGCCCTCCTCCTTCGGACTTCAACGAGGCCGGCCGTCAGCTGTGGTGGGCTGGCCGGACTCTCCAGGGCGTTATGAACTACATCATGGCTGGCGATAATCCCCGCCTACGCTACCCTAACATGCAGTCCGGGGGTGCTCACCCGTCGAGGTTCGAGCCACGAGCGCCGTATGAGTACGATGACAGCGACGACGACGATGACGGCGACTACGAGTACGAGTATTATAGGCCTAGGCAGGAGTATGACTAAGATTGTTAGGATAACTGATCCACTGTTGTCATTCTGTACCGTATCAAATACACCGTCGAAGTTAGTTTCAGAGTATGTGATCACCATTCCAGTTCTCTTTTATGTGATCATAGTTTAGGTTACTACTTGCTTTTGAAAACTTGCGACCTAAACTATCGACTTCCGGATATGTATGTGATATTCATGCATATGTATGCAAAATATTTGGGATCCACTGTTGTCATTCTGTACCGTATCCGGTCGATTACCTGAAGGATCCACTGTTGCCATTATGTACTGTTTAGTGACATATGAATTAAATCAATAGATATGAATTAATTCAATAGATATAAATTAATTCAATAGATATAAATTAAATAAATAGATAGATTACATTTTTATCAACAATTTGATATATTATTTGCATTTTTCTGATAAACAGATCAAAAGATATTGAATTTATAAGTTCAATGAATTAATTAAGTTCACATTCCAAAAAATTTACTTAAATGAATTCACCTCTAATCTTAAAAAAATGACAAAATGGTTAATAGTTTGTATAGATAGAATAATTATTATAGAAAACAGAAAATGGTTTTGAATTATTTATTCAAATTTAAACACTTTTCATGTTGAAAGTCTTTTCAAATTCGAAACCATTTGCAATTCATATTCAAACACCTTAATAAGAATAAAAAAGGCGGGAACAACATTCAGAACTGAAAAGTTTGAAATAAAATTGAATTTTCAGGGCATTGGTCCCGGTTCATGCCACGAACCGGGACCAAAGGGTATTTTCGCGCGCCTTTTCGGTGCCGGACCTTTCCTCCCGGTTGGTGCCACCAACCGGGACGAAAGGTTAGGCCTTTGGTCCCGGTTGGTGCCACCAACCGGACCTAAAGACCCTTTGGTCCCGGTTGGTGGCACCAACCGGGACGAAAGGTCCTTTGTTTAACTGCCCGCGCTCTGTTCTTCTCCCCCAAATCCTCATTCGCGACTAAGGACCGGAGCGCTCAGAATCCACATCCCTGCCGTCAGGCTGTCGAATTTCCGCGCCGCCGCTCTCCGTCGTTTGCTCCTCCGGCGCCCGCTCCGTGCCGTCCTCCGCCGCCCGCTTCTCCGGCCGCTCCTCCGCCGGCCTCCACGGACCTCCTCCGCCATGCGAGCCCGGCCCTCCTCGGTCCGCCGCCGCTCGAGCTCCTCCGGCCTCCTCCCCCGTCGTCGATTGTCGCCGTCCTTCTTCCCCGTCACCGTCGCCGTCCTCAAGGTGAGCCGGGGCTACCGGCCTCCTCCCCCCTCCCCCCACCGCGCCGGGCTACCTCTCCTCCCCACCGCGCCAGGCTACCTCTCCTCCCCCGTAGTGCATTAGTTAGTGTAGGTTAGTTAGTGCATTAGGTTAGGAAAAATATTTAGTTCGTTAGTTTTAGAAAAAATATTTAGTTAGTTAGTGCATTAATTTTAGAAATATTTAGTTAGTTAGTTTTAGAAAAAAATAGCTAGTGTATATACGAATTAATCTTCCTCTGCCAAAGTTAGGGTTAGGGTTTAGGAAAATGCAAATTGTTATTGTTAATGTTATTTAAAAAATACCAAAGTTCGTTCTTTAATTTAGTTAGTTAGTTTATTTTTAGTTAGTAAGTTAGTAATTTAAATTATTAGTTAGTAATTTTTGTTAGTTAGTGCATTAGTAATTTTAGTTAGTTAGTTTTAGATTTAGTTAGTTAGTTTTAAAAATTACTAATTAGTGTAGTAAATTTAGAAGAGTTAGCAAATTTAGCAAAGTTAATTTCTTTAACAAAGTTTGGAAATTTAGCAAAGCAATGTTATTTGATCATTGTGTTAGCAAAGTTAGAAATCAAAATTAATACTCCATAATTAGTTGCAATATTGTTGTTAAGAACTATTTGTTACTCCATAGTTAGTTAGTTTTAGTTAGTAATTTAAATTAGTTAGTAGTTTAAATTAGTTAGTAATTTAAATTAGTTAGTAGTATAAATTAGGTGTGTAGTTTAGGTACATTTTTGTGTTGTTTTTGTAGTGTAGGAAATTTAGTGGTAGGTAATTTAGTGTTAGAAATTTAGTGTTAGAAATTTAGTGTTAGGAAATTTAGTGTTAGAAATTTATTAGAAATGTTATTAGAAAAATTTGCTAAGTCAATTTGGAATGATTTAGTGGTAGCTGATTTTGCTGTTTTTTATGAGCCGAAAGAAATAATGTTGTCTTCTTGGCTGATTTGGAATGATTTAATGGCTTTGACATATGAGGCTTCAGATGTAAAACCACGTTCCCTATGCTTAGGCTTCATATTTATTTATGATTTTAGGCTTCATATTTGTATAAATAAATATTTATTTATGATTTTAGGCTTCATATTTGTATAAATAAATATTTATTTATGATTTTAGGCTTCATATTATTACTACAAGTTTTCTGAATGACACGGCTCCGAAAATAACTTTCCTATTTTGCAGAAACTATGGAACCACACGGCAGAGATGAAATTCAGGAAAATATCCTCGAGGATATAATCTGCGGCGATGATGAAACAAGTCACTTTCTGAACGACTCCGGTGAGGGGGATGAGTCTCTCAACGCCTGGAAAGAGGCCGAACTCGGCATCTCCGATGAGGGAGAAGCCGACAAGGCAGAAGCCGGCAGCTCCGGTGCAACATTGATTATTACAAACTCCGACGAGGTGCATATATATTTATATTAATTAATTTAGCCTCTGTTGTCCATATACACATATTAACGGTCTTTCTTCTTTTAGCCATCCGGATCGAGCAAATCCTCTGTGAGGACGAAACGAGGCCCAACCAAAAAGTTGCAGGACAATGTCCGCTACAGGATCGAAGAAGTCGCTGCAGACGGCGAACCCATTGCTCCAATTGATGTTAGACAAAAATTTGTGAAGCAATGCGGTGTTATTGTTAGGGACTACGTCCCGATCACCATCCGAGAATGGAATAAGCCAAGGGATCCTAAAGTTAGCTATATCGGCCCCGAAGGCAAAAGACGCCTTTTTCAAAAGGTCATGGTTAATTTCACATTGCCGTTGCCAGAGGTGGATCCAGAGGAGGGGGAGCCAGATGAGGAGGAGATGGATGCCCGAAAAAAAGCTCTAGTAGATAAAGTCAAGGCGTGGGCTCTTAAGAAGATGGCCGAGCTATTCAACAAATTTAAGAACAGATTGTACACCGACTTCATCTTGAAAGATAAAACTCCGGATTTCGATCACGGGTATGAGAAGATAAGAGACTACTGGGAAGATTTTGTGAATTACAATAAATCAGAGGAAGCTCAGTTAAAGTCTGCAGTAAACAAGGCAAATGCTGCTAAAAAGAAGTACCACCATACTATGGGGGCTGCTGGCTACGCCTGTTCCATGCCTAAGTGGGACAAACTTGAGGCCGACCTGCTGACTAAAGGGATCGTTCCAGAGCCTATAAAAGAAGGATGGACCGAACGGACAAGAAATTGGTTTTACGGGCATGGGGGCACATTGGACGCAGAAGGAAAGTGCATATATACCAGAAGACACAAGGATAATCCCCTACTACCCATCGAAGAAATTAGGAAAGCATACAAGGATGTTGAAGAGGGACGGTTCCGTCCCGATAGAGAGGATGACGAGCTTTCACGCGCCATTGGGAATAAAGAACATGAGGGACGAACACGAGGCACCAAAGGCTCCAAGCCGTGGAAACATGGGTTTCCCGTGGAAAGGAAAATATTTCCCAATAAAAGTCATCAGAGGAGAAAGGAAAGGGAGGCAAGGGAAGCAATCGCTGCTGCAGACCGGCTGCGTAATATAGAAGAAACAATTAAGCGGCAGCAGGATCAAATGAAGCGGCAGCAGGATCAAATTAACGAACTTAGCCAGCAAGGCACTGCCGGCCTATCTCAGCAGCACGTTGTAGAAGCTGCATTCGATGCTACCGACCCATCATATCGGAAAAGCAGCGTGGCTTCGAGCATGGTCCCGGCACGTGATGATGATGCACTGATGACGGATGCTCTTCGTCGCTACCCAGTGGATGATATCACGGAGAGCACACCTTGTGAGCTACATGTGAAAGTGTTCAACATAACCATGAAGGTGGCGGTCGGCTATGCCGTACCAATTGGACCTACACCAACTTTCCATTGCTCCCCGGTTCCTCATGGCTACGCTATTGTCGGGGTCGATGAAGTTAGTAAAGGATTTGAGGAGCTGAAGCTGGAACACCCTGCAGGTGAAGATGGGGAGGTGGTTGAACTTGGAGAAGCCAAGAAAGGGACTATTCTATGGCCAAAGGAATTCATCGTGCTTCCAAACTGGCTGCCTCCGCCGCCTCACCACTCTCCACCGCCGCCGCCTCACCACTCTCCACCGCCTCCGCCGCCTCACCACTCTCCACCGCCGCCGCCTCACCACTCTCCACCGCCTCAGGCGCCGTCTCCGCCGCCTCACCACTCTCCACCGCCGCCGCCTCAGGCGCCGTCTCCGCCGCCTCACCAGTCTCCAGAGCAGCCGTCTTCGCCGCCGCGTCAGTCGTCTCCGCCGCCGCGTAAGTCTTCTCCGGCGCCACGTGTGGGTACTCTGGGGTTTGATAAAAACCGATCACCGAAACGTTCAAGGTCACCCCTCCCAAAAGTACCTCATAAGAATCTTGCCAAGAGACCTTATGACTATACGGTGGAGGAAAATAAGGGGATCGCAAAAAGGGGAAACGGATAAGTGGTTTGCTAACTTGAAGGCAAAGAAGGCGAAAGCGCCAGAGTTCCCCGACACCCCAGAAGAACATGCCGCTGTCGTGAAAATGCTGAAAAATTATGCCCAACCCCCGCCAAAGCTGACACCAGACTATGACCGCTCTATTCTCAAGTCGGTTCGGGCAAATAAACAGCGGTCGAAGAGTATTAGTGCAAGCCGGAAGACAGTTGCCCAGCTAGGAGAACAGCAAAAACAATCGTGCCCCCCGCTCAAAGTGTTTTCCGATACCAAGGTGGGGTCGAGCAAACCTACGGTCGGCATCGATCCTGAGTTTGTTGCAATGTACGGAGAAGCAGCCGCTGCTCACGGCTTGTCTATTGCTCAGTACTTAGACCAATTACAATTCCACGAAGAAATAGTTCCAAAATACAAATACCGGCACGGGCATCCTCTCGTCAAATCTCAGTTAGTCAAAGATCTACCAACAAAAATGCGAAGATTGCATAGTTGGTACATGGCAGCCTCAAAGAAAGGGGAAAATTGGATCTACGTGAGATATAAGAACGAGCATTATGGGCATGGAGATGACCACGTAATGACTGAATTTTGTGAATTATTTCAGTTATACCAACTAGAAGCCCTTGACAAAGCTATCATCAGCGCCTATTGTCTGTAAGTATTATTTCTGTAGTTAAGTCTCTACCTAGCTCACCTCGTTCATTGCATTTATAATTATCTTACTTATCACTATATTAATTATGCAGAATGAAGATTCTCGAATGCAAAAGAGGACAAATCTATGATATTGGGTTCGTTGATCCAAATACCGTTCATGAGAAAAGTCTCCTTGATTTTTACGACCAAACCGAGAATAACTTGGTAAATGCGTTACGGTTCAACGAAATCAAAAGAGAAATATTATTTCCTTACAACTTCAAGTAAGTGTTACTGTCTTCTACATATTTTATTTCGCTTAATTTCTCGATGTTAAGTGTATAATTGATGACTTATGCGTGCGCAGCTTCCACTTTATTCTGCTAATCATTATGCCTGACAAAGGAGTAGTACAAGTCATGGACTCCTTACATAAACCCCTTGAGAAGTGGGCGGACATGCAGGAATGCCTCCAGAGGTAATTTCAATCATTATGGCATTATCGGCAACTTTCCGTTCATTTACTGATAGCAAGTAATTAATATATAACTCCTTTATTCATTTTCTTTGCCGGGCAGGGCTTGGAAACGATTCACCGCCAGGGCTAGGGGTGAATGGGCGAAGGAGCTTACATTTAAACCAATAAATGTAAGTAGTACTATTTAGATCCGTGCATCTCTTTGATTCTAGTTCAATACCATTACCATTCTTCATTATTATTTTGATTGAACTCTGTTCCCGTAAAGTGTTTGAGCCAGGGAAGTGGGAATCATTTATGTGGATACTACGTCTGCAAGTTCATTCGTCAGACGTGCTGTGAGAAGGGCAGAATCTTAGAACAACTTCAAGTGCGTATGCAATATTCATAATCTTAGTTTATTGCCATCAATTCTGTTTACTTTCATTCATATATGTTGACCCTTTTTTAATTAGATCGAACGGTTGCGGGATGGCCTTCTACCACACGATCGCATACGAGCAATTCAAGAGGAATTTGCCGGATTCTTACTTGCAGAGGTCCTAGATCCGAAAGGAGAATACTACTGTAAGGTTGAAATTAAATAGGGAGAGTGTAAAAGAGATGTATATATGTAGGACGACGAATGAGATGTGTGTAATATATATATTCGTGGCGATGATGTGTAATAGTGGTTCCTCTTATTTAACTAGTAGTGCCATTTTTGTAGTTCTAAGAAATATTTAATTTAAGTTTTTTAAACATGCATGCATTTTTCATAATCAAATAGGTCTTATTTTTCTGAACATTTTGGTATTTTATTCATATTTTTATGAATTATAGAATAAGCATTATTTATTTTATAAATTTAAACAATTTTCTGAAATTTTTGGAAAAAGTAAAATCTGACGGGACAATAGTCCCGGTTCGTAATACGAACCGGGACGAAAGCCTCCGCCCCTGCTGCCTGTGGCCGGGCCACGTGCCCCCCCCCCCCCCCCATTCGTCCCGGTTGGTGTCCCAACCGGGACGAGCATTCGTCCCGATTGAATTGTCCCGGTTGGGGAACCGGGACCAATGGCCCAAACCAACCGGGACAAAAGGCTATTTTTCTACTAGTGTATGTGGGTATAATTGTTATTATAATAAAGATAAGGCACCGGCGGAAGGCCAACTATGGTGTCTTGTTCTGCTAGTGACGCCTAGGACCCGAGTTCTTTTCCGCTTATCCAAGACTGAGCGCACTACCCACACGTGGGAAGACTTATGGAACCCCCCGCAACTTAGTACCGGAACCGCGGTATAGCTTAGGGAGCCATAACTAGTTCGGGTGTTTATTTGGAGCATACGCACGAGCATGATGTTGAAGATGAGAGGTTACAACTATGGGGGGCGCATATAGGATGCGGTATGATGCGAAGTGGCCACTCATGGTAGGTCTGTGCCACCTAGCACGTAGTCGCAAACCTTTGGGCCCGCAAAGGAGTTTCGGCCGGGCTCCCGATGTGGATCAGTCTCAGATGGTGAAAGGGATCGTATGGGCACCTAGAGGGGGGGTGAATAGGTGCTACACCAATTTTTAATCTTTTTCAATTTTAGGCTTAACACAAAGGTAAATTATCTAGATATGCAACTAAGGTGAATTTACCTATATGAGAAGCTAGCTAAGCAAATAAGTAATTAACGATACAAGTAAAGGATAGAGATAACCGAAAGGGGAAGCACGCGGAGACAAGGGTGTATTCCCGAGTTCCTCCTTGTTAAGGGAGTACGTCTCGTTGGAGGGGTGTGAGTTCGCCACAAAGGCCTACTCAACGCCACAAAGGCCTCACCCTATTCTCTGATGAACCTTGCCACAAAGGCTTAGTTCACCTTCCACTATCGGGGTCCTTCAAGGTGGACACCGGAGCCCTTACACGGTTCTTGGGGCACACACCCACAATTTAATTGGGGGCTCCCAAATCAACAACACTGCCACGAATACAACAAGTAGTAAGCAAGAATCTAGGGTAACACAAAGCTAACCCTAGAAACAAGAATCCTCGAGAGAACGAGGGGGAAATGAAGAACGGCTTGGTGAAGATGTAGATCCGGGTCTTCTCCTTCAATCCTCCGAAGATCAACGCGTTTGGACGGAGGAATCCGAGGCTTGGTGAAGATGTAGATCCGGGTCTTCTCCTTCAATCCTCCTTTAATTCCATAGCATATTTCACCTCACATATAATTCAACCATGTTTCCTCAACGACCACAAGATCCACATCTCACATATAAAAAAAGGCAAATAGAGTTCAACACAAAGTTCAACGAAATAAAAGGAACACAAGCTCTTAAGGAATGATAAAAGCAAATGCTTGTGCCCCGACCCATGCAAATCCCACGGATAGCCTACTAGAACCATTTCTCCCCCTTTGGCATCAAAACACCAAAAAGGAAGAAAGGCGATGCTAACGGTCCCCAAAGAGATCACTCGGAGTCCTCATCGGTGCCGTCATCATCCTCATCATCCTCATCATATTGCGATCCACTAGCATCCTCATCTTCTTCAATCTCCCTTTGAGGCATTGGAGCCTTTCTGGTGTTGCGTGAGGAAGAAGGCATATGGGAGGACACGTCCTCAAAATCAAAATCTGACCAAGGGAATTGCTTTGCGTGCCAAGCATCATAGGAAACTGCCGGCTCACTACCGGAGGATTCATCTTCTTCGGCGAGCTCTTCTTGCGTTGCTTTGCCAATGCGAGGAGAAGGGGGAGGTGGAGGAGTCTTGTCCCTCTTTTTCTCCAACTCCTTGAACAACTTATTTTGATTGGAGATGATCAACTTCCTCTCCCTATACCCTTCGTAATTTTCCCGGTGGAGGCACACATTCATGCGGATCATCATCTTTTCAAACCAACTCAACTTCTTTATCTTCCTTTGCACATCATCTCTCCCCTTGCTAACCCATGAGGGAGGGTCGGCATTCTTACTCCTCCTACGAACGGGTGCCACATCTTCTTCCTCTTCTTCACTTGAAGCAAACGGAACACGGGAGGGACCACTTGAAGACGAAGGCTTGTCATGATTGAGGATTTGAAGAGAGCCGGCCTTGTGAACGGTGAAGTGCTCACGATTGAGGTGTGGCACTTGATCAAGGATTAGCATCATCACATAAGGTGCATAAATAGGATTCTTCATCTCATGCACGGCCCAATGCAACTCGCATTTGATGAAATCCATCACGTCAATCTTATAACCTTGACAATTAACTCCGGCTTGAAGCACCTCATAGGAATGAACAAGAAGATTGACAAGCCCTCCACGAATTGCATCCACATTCCCGGCTTGAGGTGCAATATTGCTTCTAAACATGCGAAGGAGGATATTAAAGGTTGGAAAAAGGTCCTTGTTGGAGCCAACAGCTGACTTGTTGAGATAAAGCGGTGTCAACTTGTTTTTGTCATAATGGACTCCTTCCGTGTGCATGATTCTTCCTTGGGAGGCTTCACCCTTGCGGAACACATAGCCAAGAAGCTCACCGAACTGAGTCATAGAGGACGCACACTTCATCGGCCCGGTCATCCATGTCAACTTGACATCATCATCCTCTCCAAACTGAATGGTAGCAAATAATTGGTGCACCAAGTTGATGTCATAGTTCTGTTGAAGCGTCATGAGGTGCTCCAATCCTAGCTTGCGAACAATCCACACGGCCTCTTGGAAATATGGTTTAGTGCTAAGGACGGAAAGATTAAGCACCTTTTGCACACAAACCTTGTTAGGACCCGAGAGCTTGGCATACACTTCATTCATCACAATTTCTTGCTCCTTTCTCCAAAAGAGAGGGTTGGTGGAGTTTTGAGGCATATCAAAGAAGGGCTGAGATCTCATGGCACGGAACTCCGATTTGTTTAACCCACTAAGGGCGGTCAAATTATCAAACTTGGCTTTCTTAGCCCTCTCTTGAGCAAGGAACTCTTCTTCGGCTCTTCTCTGAGCAGCCTCTCTAGCAGCAGCACCCTGTCACGCTGAACCAAGCGGCCATCCTCAGTCCGATCCAAATAAGCACGATTTCCCCTCTTTTCTTTTCTAGTCACCTTATTGGGGTTGTGAGTGATTTTCTTGAGACAATGTGAGGATCCTGTGAGAAAACATATAGGAGGTAGCAGGGGGATAAGCATACATGTCCATGGAAACAAAGGATGCATCAATTGGAGAATCAAAAGCACACAAACTTGATCTACACCGGATATTCCGGTCTCAGGGGCCGGAGATTCCGGCCACACCGGAGTCTCCGGCCTGGGACAGGCCGGAGTCTCTGGCCCTGAGGCAGAGAATCTAGGGTTAGGTCAAAATTCGATGCTAACGATGCTAGAATTGATGCATTGAGATGAAAACAAGCCAGCAAGAGATTCTACACCATAGGGAGCAACACTACACACTCTATCCAAGATCTAGGAGGAAACCTAGAGAGGGAGAGAGGGAGGTACCGCTGCTCGACATGGTGGAGGTCACCAATGGTGGGGAGGAGGTTCCCCAACATTGGAGAGAAGGGGAGGCCGGCTGGACGGCGGATTCCGGCGACGGGGAGCGGCCGGAGTAGCTTCACCAAGTTGGGGGCGGCAGCAGGGGAGAGGAGAGGGTCGGGGGTGGAAAGGAGTTGTGAAGACAACCCCCACCCCGATCCCCTTTTTGACACCCTGGATTCGCCGAGGCTGGAGTCTCCGGCCTAAGAACACCGGAGTCTCCGGGGTGCCGGATTCTCCGTGGCTTAGGGCGGAGACTCTGCCCAGACCGGAGTCTCCGATGTTAGACACCGGAGTCTCCGGCCCCCACAACTCAGAGAAGCTGGTTTATGGTGGAGGACATGCATGTGGCAAGAGGAGCAAGTTTTGGGGCAAGGAGAGGCTTGGGATATACAAAACAAACTGGGATGGTACTTCACACTCAACTTGCAAAAACCAAAACCATAAAAGCCAAGATTGAGTGAGTTTCCCATAAGAACAAAAGATTTGCAAATAAAATCCAATAAAATCCCAAAAGAACCAACTCTTCACTAGGAAGAGGTTGGTGGCCTAGGCCACCATGTATGAGTTATGGCATGGCACCGCGAAGATATTTCTTGGGTCCATAACCAATACTCGTCATTTTAGCTCACAATTCATGAAATGAAAATAGAGATAAATAAATATTTACTATATGCATATTGGGGGAGGGAGAGCCCAATTTATTAGGACAACACTCCCCCTAAATCCATGCTCACACCTAAACCAAGATAGAGGTTGAAGCTATAGGTGTGTACGCAAGATGGTCAAG
>QRDG01000105.1:797012-871821 GCA_012064385.1 Puccinellia tenuiflora | reverse complement strand
CCCCGGAAGTTGATTTCCTATCATCTTGATCACCGGCCCAATCCGAATCCGTGAACCCACGAAGAGTGAAAGAGGAATCCCTTGGGTACCACAAACCAAACCTTGGGGTATGAACTAAATATCGTAGGATTCTCTTGACCGCCAACATGTGGCTTTCTTTAGGAGCCGCTTGATACCTTGCACACACACCTACACTCAACACAATATCGGGTCTAGATGCACAAAGGTAAAGCAAAGAACCTATCATGGAGCGGTAGAGCTTTTGATCCACATCTATACCCTTTGGGTTAAGTTGTAGATGGCATTTGTTATCCATAGGTGTCTTCTTCTCCTTAGCATCGGCCATATTAAACCGCTTGAGCATGTCTTGAATATATTTTGCTTGGCTAATGAAGGTCCCTCCTCTCAATTGCTTGATCTCAAAACCAAGGAAGAACTTCAACTCGCCCATCATAGACATCTCAAACCTATCGGTCATAAGCTTTGAAAATTCATCATTAAAAGCTTTGTTAGACGAGCCAAATATAATATCATCAACATATAGTTGGCATACGAAAAGCTCCCCTTTAACCCTCTTAGTAAAAAGAGTGGGATCAATTTGCCCAACTTCAAACCCACGGTCTAACAATAACTCTCTAAGGTGCTCATACCACGCACGTGGTGCTTGTTTAAGTCCATAGAGCGCCTTATCAAGCTTGTAGACATGGTTAGGGAAGTTGGGGTCCTCGAACCCCGGGGGTTGCTTAACAAACACCAACTCCTTTAAGGGACCATTAAGAAAGGCACTTTTAACATCCATTTGTTGCAATTTAAAGTTATAACGAGATGCATAAGCAAGAAGGATACGGATGGACTCAAGGCGAGCCACGGGAGCATAGGTCTCTCCAAAATCAATGCCTTCAACTTGAGAGTAACCTTGAGCCACCAATCTAGCCTTGTTCCTCACAACCATGCCATGCTCATCTTGCTTGTTCTTGAAAATCCACTTAGTGCCAATGACATTGCGGCACTCTTTGGGCTTCTCAACTAGCTTCCAAACCTTGTTGCGCTCGAAATTGTTGAGTTCCTCATGCATAGCTAGCAACCAATCCGGATCTTCAAGAGCTTCGGCCACTTTCTTCGGTTCAAACATAGCAATGTGAGCTTGATGATCACTAAAGTTCGCCAATTGCCTCCGGGTGGACACTCTGCCTCTCACATCACCAATCACCTTCTCAAGGAAATGTTCACGACGTGCCATGGTTCTTTCAACTCTAGCTCGACGACGGGCTTCGATATCCTCATTGCATCTTGGAGGTATCACTTGATCATCTTGATCATTCGAGTCCCCGCCTTGACCGGTAAGCTGTCCTTGATCCCCAGAAAACATATCATCATTGTTGGAAGAGGTGGATGTACCAAGATTCTGGGCTGAACTTTCTTCTGCAGTATGTAGACCGGAGTCTCCGGCCTGTGGCACCGGAATCTCCAGCCCCGGGATTCTCCGGTCAAGATGGCCGGAGTCTCCGGCCTAGCGACAGGAGGCAGAACAGGTTGTTGTTGAGGGTCTTGAGCTGAATTTTGATTAGGTGCAGCAGTGACCCCAGTAGCAGTTACTTGCAATTCTGATGAAGATGAAGGCTCCACTTGAGTAGAGCATTGTCCTTCTCGATCCACCACAAGGGGTTCCTCAATGGGGCGGAAAAATCCCACGCCCATTCTTCTTATGGCTTCTTGAGGAATTTCATCATCTACATCGGAAACATGAAATTGTGCCACTTGGGAGCCATTATTTTCCTCGAACACCACACTACAAGATTCTATGATGCGCCGTGTGGCTTTATCATAGATTCTATAAGTGTGGGATTCGGCACCGTAACCAACAAATATGCCCTCTAGAGATTTAGATTCAAATTTAGTTAACCGACAACCTTTAATCAAATAGAAACACTTACAACCGAAGACACGGAAGTAGGAGATGTTAGGTTTGTTGCCGGTGAGGATCTCATAAGGAGTCATGTTCAACCCTTTGCGGAAGTATAGCCGGTTGGAGGAGTGACAAGCGGTGGAAATAGCCTCCGCCCAAAAAGTCAACGGAGTCTTAAACTCCGCTAGCATGGACCTTGCTATATCCATAAGAGTCCGGTTCTTCCTCTCGGCTACACCATTTTGTTGAGGGGTATAAGTTGCGGAATATTGATGACGAATGCCCTCTTCACTAAGAAACTCATTGAGGGTGTAGTTCTTGAACTCGAGCCATTATCAGTTCTAATTGCCAATATGGAGACATTGTGTTGACGTTGCATTTCAACGGAGAAGTCGATGAAGGTTTGTTGGGTTTCACTCTTCGACTTGAAGAAATAAACCCAAGTGAATCTTGAATAGTCATCAACTATCACCAAACAATACTTCTTCCCACCAAGACTAGCTTCGGGAACGGCACCAAAAAGATCCACATGGAGGAGCTCCAAGATCCTCTTGGAAGAAATAATAGTCTTGGACGGGTGGGGAGAATCATGCATCTTTCCTTCAACACAAGCCCTACAAACACGATCTTTGGCAAAAGAGACATCTTCTTTTAGTCCGAGAATGTGGCCTCCCTTGTGAAGACTTTGCAAAGTTCTCATATTGACATGGGCTAGGCGGCGATGCCACAACCAACCCTTGTCGGCCTTTCCAAATAGGCACATCGAATTTGAAGTGGTTTCCCTCGAAAAGTCAACCACAAACAAATCATCCTCGACGTACCCAACGAAAGCGACCTTTAGAGTCTTGCTCCACAAGATTACCACAACATCAATATCAAAGAAACGGCATAACCCATCTTATTAAGTGCATGAACAGAAAGTAAATTAAAACCAAGGTCTTTGACAAGCATGACATTCGCTAAGATGATATCCTTAGCGACTACCACCTTGCCAAAGCCCAATACCTCGGATTTTGAACGGTCTCCATAAGTGACGGTTGCATGATTTAGATTTGATCTCAATTCCATCATCAACTCCTTGCTTCCGGTCATATGTTTTGTGCAACCACTATCAAGCACCCATTTTGACCCACCGGAAGCATAGTCCTACAAGAAATCATTGCTTGGATTTAGGTCCCCATTTTTCAATGGGTCCTCTTTTGTTAGCAACAAGGGTCTTAGGAACCCAAATAGAACGAGCAATGGGTACATTTCTAGGACCAACAAACTTAGCATAGACATCCCCATAATAATCAACAAAGATAATGTAGTGAGGGTTAGTCTTTCCCGCAAAGTCATCACTAATGGTTTTGCCCCTTGTGGCACCACCACTAGCAATGTTAACCTTCTTCTTTGCTTGAGGGATCCTCTTTGCTTGAGGAGAACTAGCAACATTGGCCTTCTTAATTCGAGGAGCCCTAGCATCCTTCATGAAGATCTCTTTCTCCTTTTCTTCCTCAACGAACCCAAGACCAACTCTCCCCTTTTGTGAAGTGACAAACGGTTTCTTACCTAGGGAGATGGCCTTAGCAAGATTGATCTTCAACCTAGCATTTTCCTCAATGATATTTGCATGATCACAAGTAATAGGAGTGGAGGAACTAGGCATATCATTTTTAGGCGGTTGAGCTTGAAGTTGTTCATACGACTTAGTGAGGGTAGAGTGCTCACTCTCCAAAGCTTTGTAGGCCTTGGAGAGCTTCTCTAGCTCCTCGGTTAGTCTAGAATGACCAACACCAAGCTCGACCTTTTCTTTCTTACATGCTTTGTATTTAGCAATTGCATGGTCACGTTCTTTAATGAGTTTAGCAACAATTGCATCATTTGATTCTTCTATAGATTCTAGTTGTTGCTCTAGAGAAACTCTAAGCTCATGCTCTTCTTCAAGATTATCTTTTAAGGATGCAATTTCCATAGCATCCTCTCTTTCAATCTTACCCTTAATCTCAAGCATTTCTTGAGCTTCACCATATTGACTCATGAGAGTCTCAACATGCTTCTTTGTTTCACCTTGCATGTTAGTGATAAAATGATCGAAAGCAACTATTTCCTCTTTAATCTTAAGACTAGTAGCATCATCCACATTACTCATTGCCTTAGGAGATGAGGGTGATGTTACCTCGGTGGTCTTAGCCATGAAGCATCTTGCGGAGGGAATAGAAACATTCTCATTGGGGGATTCAAATAGGGAAGGAGACGATGAAGAAGCAATAGCAATGGCGGCAACTTCATTTGTGGGCTCTTCTTCTTCTTCTCCCCCGGATGAATATTCTTCTTGAGAAAGCAACACAATTCTTGGAGGTTTCTTGTTGATAGCATTCTTCTTGAAGAAAGGTTTCTTATGTGTGTCCTTTGATTTGTCCTTCCTAACAAGCTTTCCTCCATGAAGTTCCCGGTTCTCAAACGGACACTCGGCCACAAAGTGATATTTATCTTGGCAATTGTAGCACGAACGAACTCTTTGGCCACCTTCCTTCCTTCCAACGGTCTTGTTGACAAAATCCCTTGCCTTGGATGGACTCTTCCAAAAGACCTTAGATGTAAGAGCCGCATAGTCCTTGAGGGTATCTTGAAGCTCTTTGGGATCCCAATGTGATACATCTTCTTGAGCCTCATCATCATCTTCTTGCTCCACAACCTTGGCCTTCAAAGCAAGTGAGGTTCCTCTATGCATTCCAATGGCACGGGCTCTAGCATCTTCGGCATTCTTGGCGGCCACCTTGTATGCCGCCATCTCTTGCATGACCTCATTTGATGACATGAGGTGATAGTTGTGTCTTCCTTGCAAACTCTTCAAGTCGTTGGACTCAAACGGCCAAAGGGCACTCACATACTGCCTCTTTATCCAAGCATCATCCACATAGGTTGCACCAAGGGCTCGAAATTGAGTGGCAAGGGTCTTGAGCCTTCGATACATTTCTTCATGGTCTTCACCTTCTATCATGAAAAAGCCCTCGGCTTGATTGCTCAAAGCTTCATATCTATTTCTTTGCATGCTCTCATTTCCGACAAACTCTTGAGTGAGAATATCCCAAGCTTCTTTGGCGGTGGTGGCAAACTCGATGAGAGACATGTGCTTTTCTCCCACAGAGGTGTGAATGATGTTGAGAGCCAAGTCATTGAGTTGAGAATCCACGGCTTCTCTTCTTGTCATGTTGTTTGGATCGACGGCCTTGAACCCAACTTCAATGATTCTCCATAGTTCACTAGAAGAGCCCTTGACATAAGATTTCATCATAAATTGCTAATTAGCAAAACAAGATGGATTAAGCTTAGGTGGATCACCCCTATTGTTTATATGATAATGTGGCATAGGGAGGTCGGCCGAGTATGCGAAAGGAACCGCATTGTACCCCGGCCTCCCACCATCAATTTTAGGAGGGGATTCATCGGTGCGTTGTTCGCCCTCCCCACTTTGTGCGGCGGAAGCATTAGCCTCTAGGGATGGTGCGGCGGGTGGCTTATTGCCATTCAAGAGTTGCCTCATCATGGCACGCAACTCCTCCATTTGAGTGTCCATAGTTGATTTCAAGCTTGTTTCCAATTTCTTGAGATCATCCATGGACACCGGAGGGGTGCTACCGCCCGTCACACCATCACCGTCACCCATACTCTCTTAGGCGATTAAACCTAACTTAAGAGCCAAGGCTCTGATACCAATTGAAAGGGATCGTATGGGCACCTAGAGGGGGGGTGAATAGGTGCTACACCAATTTTTAATCTTTTTCAATTTTAGGCTTAACACAAAGGTAAATTATCTAGATATGCAACTAAGGTGAATTTACCTATATGAGAAGCTAGCTAAGCAACTAAGCAATTAACGATACAAGTAAAGGATAGAGATAACCGAAAGGGGAAGCACGCGGAGACAAGGGTGTATTCCCGAGTTCCTCCTTGTTAAGGGAGTACGTCTCGTTGGAGGGGTGTGAGTTCGCCACAAAGGCCTACTCAATGCCACGAAGGCCTCACCCTATTCTCCGATGAACCTTGTCACAAAGGCTTGGTTCACCTTCCACTATCGGGGTCCTTCAAGGCGGACACCGGAGCCCTTACACGGTTCTTGGGGCACACACCCACAACTTAATTGGGGGCTCCCAAATCAACAACACTGCCACGAATACAACAAGTAGTAAGCAAGAATCTAGGGTAACACAAAGCTAACCCTAGAAACAAGAATCCTCGAGAGAACGAGGGGGAAATGAAGAACGGCTTGGTGAAGATGTAGATCCGGGTCTTCTCCTTCAATCCTCCGAAGATCAACGCGTTTGGACGGAGGAATTGAGAGATCTTGTGATTTTGAGCTCTCAAAAACTAGGGTTCATAAATGCTGGACGAGCTAACTGTCTTGAGGTAGGTGGAGGGGTATTTATACCCCTCTGCAAAAACTAGCCGTTGGGGTTCACTTAACCCGGAGACTCCGGTCTCCTTCCGGGGTCCCTCCGGACAGGCTCCAGTAGCTCCCCACACGTTGCACGCTTGATCGAAGGGCCGGAGACTCCGGTCAGGAGGACCGGAGACTCCGGGGTGAGCCGGATACTCCGCACCCGGGCGGAGAGTTGTCGAGGACGCTGGGCAGGCCGGAGACTCCGGTCACCAGGGGCCGGAGACTCCGGGCTCCTTCCGGTGTCCCTCCGGAGGGGTGTCCAGAAGCTCCCCACACTTTGGCCAGAGGGCAGGAAAAACAGGGGGCCGGAGACTCCGGCCTGAAAGGCCGGAAACTCCGGCCAGGAATTTCCTGCAGCAACCAAAACTTTGCCCTTTCTTCACTTTTTGGTGCAAGATGCTAGGGGTAAAAAATATGTCAATACCTGCACCACTTAGCATCACATTAGATAGTCATTAGTGTTGTTAACTAACACACAAAACTCATAGGGGTTAGGAAATGTTCTTTCACCAGGTGCCGAGGTAGAGCTTCATTCCTCCTGATCTGGCATAGCCATGCCAGATACCTCGTGACTCGGTTTCTCCTTCCCTGCACACAAGAAGAACAAAGAAGATTCCGACATATAATCTGCATGATCCGACATAAGGGTATGTCGGTTGGCCTTGACCCGGTCCACTCCGGGTTCAGCAATACGGTATGTCGGTATACCGTTGACTCGGTCAACTCCGAGTCTACGCTTATTTCGTCATCTTGACCCTACTCGGGGGCTGCCCCCGACACATAAGCACTTTCATATAAAGCAAGGTGCAGCGAGGCACAATTCATAAAAACCATAGTAACAATGAGATAAAACAGTAAATAAAATTCAGCTTTCAAGTTTCCTTACCAAACTTCTTACCAATAGCGCTACGCTCCCCGGCAACGGTGCCAAAAAAGTGTCTTGATGACTCCCAAGTGCAGGAGATCAATTATAGTGTTTTCAATTAGAAAAGGTTGTCGAACCCACGAGGAGCTGAAGGTACTAGTTAGCAAGAATGATAAATAAAAAAATAAAAGATGAAGTGTTTTTGGGATTTTTGGTTGTATAAATGAAAAAGAATAAAAAATGCTTAAGATAGATGGTAGCAAGTAGAAAGCTCTCAAAGAGAGAAAGCCCAATCCTCTATGTGGCAAGAGGACAAGCTCAAGTGATGTGTGTATTATATGTGGAAAACGTTCCCGAGGGCAGCATGGATGTTGCTAGGCATAGAGATTTATTAAACAACACGTTGAATATCTTGTCAAGTTTTAATCTTCTTTGGGCGGAGCCATTGTTAGGCATAGCTAAATGAATAAACTAAACCCCTTATGATGGATCATGTGGCCAAGTAAATGACTGCACAAGAATTATTAAGACATAAAGTCCCACCATAGCATTACACTCTAAGGTCCCCGATACTAATTCACCATAAAGTAAATTCATGACTTGGTCTTAGGTTTACTTGTCCTCCTAAGTCTCCCTCAATTCATTACACTACGGTGTTCTCTTATGAGACCATATAGGTGAAGTGTTGTGCAGTCGACGTTCGCACAACACCATCATAGAATTACATAAAAAGATAAATACTAGACAAAATACCAACACATGTCATATATAAATCATTGCCAATTCATCCTATGCCCTCAGGAACATACGGGAACTACTCACAACGTGAAAACATGATAATATTCAGTGGCATAAGTGGTACAACACAATGTGAAATATGATTTCACCTCCAAATAATGACAAGTACTCAATCACAAACATGAATAGGAGCACAGGACAATTATCTAGGGTATAGCAACTCTCAAACTACGAGGGGGGCGGAGTGGATCACGGGGATGATGATGGAGATGGTGCTGATCTTGGTGATGGTGATGATGTAGAGGCCTCCTCCCACGCCAAGGAGGAGAATTGATGACGATGATGATGATTTCCCCCTCCTCCGGAGCTCTGGAGCAGCAAGATCTGATCCCCCTCGGAGGGAATCAGGAGTTTCACCGCATCCGCCTCCTCAGATGGACTTGGAAAAATTAGGACATCCCTTTTTTGGCGAGACGATGACGTGCTAAAAATCCCCGAGCGAGGAGGTGCCCGAGGCTCCAGATGGTGGGCCCCACGCGGCCAAAGAATTGAGGCCTCGTGGCTCTTCTCGCTTAGTTCTTCTTCCCTATGTTGTTCTCCCGATGAAAAATCAGCTGTGCAATTCTACTTTTTCCATTTGGGTCCCTGTAGCTCCTGAAACATTAAAAACAAGAAAAAGGAGGGTTTCAGCCTCCCAGAAATTAAATACCAAAAATAGGGACTTTGTATGAAAGTCCCATAAATCATCTAAAACATGCAAAAACAATGATATAACAATGCCAATAACATTCTAATAGGATGATATAAGATGTATAAATGATGATATAAAATGCATGTATCATTGGTAAACAAAGTTTTATCACATGTGATCACAAGATTCCCTTCGGTCTGTCGAAAGTGGGAGTTTCGACCTCTCGGTCCAGAAACTTACTGGTCAGTAAGTGATCCCAGTGAGGCCGACCACACGTCGGATAGGGTCTTGGCCATGTAGACCTAACACCACACTTGTATACCTATGTAGTGTAACCATCTAGGTTTTGGTGGGATTCCCACGCTCAGGAGCCCTGCATCGGCGAAACCCCGACCCCGCTGGAAAAAGTCAAGCTTCGTCGACTACCCCTTTCACCGGCAACGAGAGGGGGTAGCAAAGTGGACCTTTTTTGCTTGGTTGTGTTATGGTAGGCCATAGGAAGATGGGAAACAAAGTTTTATCACATGTGATCACAAGATTGCCTTCGGTCTGCCGAAAGTGGGAGTTTCGACCTCTTGGTCCAGAAACTTACTGGTAAGTAAGTGATCCCGATGAGGCCGGCAACACATCGGAGTAGGGTCTTGGCCATGTAGACCTACCACCACACTTGTATACCTATGTAGTGTAACCATCTAGGTTTTGGTGGGATTCCACGCTCCAGAGCCCCGCATCGGCGAAACCCCGACCCCGCTGGAAAAAGTCAAACTTTGTCGACTACCCCTTTGACCAACCTTGAGAGGGGGTAGCAAAGTTGAACTTTTTGCTTGGTTGTGTTATGATAGGCCATAGGAAGATGGGAAACAAAGTTTTATCACATGTGATCACAAGATTCCCTTCGGTCTGTCGAAAGTGGGAGTTTCGACCTCTCGGTCCAGAAACTTACTAGTCACTAAGTGATCCCGGTGAGGCCGGCCACACGTAGGAGTAGGGTCTTGGCCATGTAGACCTACCACCACACTTGTATACCTATTTAATGGAACCATCTAGGTTTTGGTTGTGTTATTGTTGGACATAGGTGATTGTAGAGGATATTAGGTAGAGAGTGAGCCTAGAGTGAGTGCTTGGTTGGCCGTACTTTATATAGGGCACTTTATCTAGGCAATGGTTAGCCGAGTGTTTTCTAGGGAAACACTCGGCAAATATTATGTAATTAAAAACAAATGTAATTTTATGTCTCTTAAAAATAAAAAATTTACAAAAAATCAAATATAAATATAGAGAAAATAAATGTAATTAAAAACAAACATATTATACATAATGATATATTAAGAGACATGTAATGATCAACGACCTTGAGCGCAAGAGGGATGGAACAAAATACATGGTTTCACCTAGCTACAGTCCCACCATGGCTCGGGAATGCCTTGCATGAAGATATCTAGGATATCACAATGCAGAGTGGGACGTAGCTAGGTGAACCCGAATGTTCTGTATTCGATTAACAGAATGAACGAGCGCAACAAGGATGAACAAAACACACAATTTCCCCTAGCTACAGCCCAACGGTGGATCACGATGCCATGCATAAACATATCTAAGATATCACATGCACCGTTGGACGTAGCTAGGGAATCCGAATGCTTTGTATTCGACTAACACAAAGAAACACGAAGCAAGTGAGCTGGGGGAGAAGTGTGTGCCGGACTCGAAACATATGGGGTTATATATATAGGGACGAGAGAGGAAGGTGGTAGGTGGAACATTGCCGAGTGTTTCACGCCGCACACTCGGCAAAGAGGGGGTTAGGTGGGCGTTGTCGCGTACCGGCGGTGGTAGGTGGGTCTTTGCCGAGTGTTCCTCGCCGCACACTCGGCAAAGAGGGGTGATACGTGTCATACGTATATATAATTTTTTATTGTTCCATGCTAGTTTTGTGATGTTGTCACATGTTTTTAATATCATATTACATCAATTTTATGCATTTTGTCGGACTAACCTATTGACAAGATGCCCAGTGCCAGTTTACGGGGAATGCGCTGAAAATTTACGGGGAATTTTTATTCACCAGAAGACACCTAAGGACCATAGGGCGACCTGGGGGGCCACCCACAGGGCATAGGTGGCCACCCGGCACGGCCTGGGCCCATCCCGCGGGTGGGGCCCACCCCTGCTCATTAGCACCTCCTCAGCCTCCCTCGACGCCTATAAATTGCCTCACAACCTAAAAACGTCGAGGTGGCCATTGTTTTCCAGAGAAGTCACCCCGAGCCGCCGTTACCATAAAACCTAGTTCGGGGGTGATTCTGAAACTGATCCCGGCTCCCTGCCGGACGGGCGATCGATCCCGGAGGGCTCTTCATTGCCATGCCTTCCTCCGGAATGATTTGTGAGTAGTTCCACCTTGGACCATGGGTCCACGAAAGTAGCTAGATGGTAGTCTCTCACCCTTGTGCTTCATGTATTATGATCTTGTGAGCTGCCTAACATTATCAAGATCGACTATTGTAATGCTATGTGATGTGTTTGCTGGGATCCGATGGATTATGAAGTTATGATCAGATTGTGCATGATTCTTATATGTTCGTTTATGTTCTTGCATGCTCTCCGATGTGTGTAGTTGGTTTGGCCAACTAATTATGTGTGTATCCAAGAGTGAGTATTTATGCTAGATAGTGGGTTCATGCCCCCTTTTGTTACTGGGCACGAGTGACAGAAACTTCTAAGGGCGAGGGTGTGCTGTTTCTACTAAGGGTAAAACAGTGGTGTTAAAGTCTATTTTGATGTTTAATATTGCTTACTTCATGCACTTTACTTAATGCAAATGTCTGTTGCTTGCAACTTAATACCGATGGGTGACAGGCTGGATAGCGATCCCACGGTGGACTTTTTAGACAAAGATGCGGTTGGATTCAACGGTCTTTGTTCTTTGTCGTGATTCCTACATAAATATTATCATGTACTCTTTGCCATAGCTAGATTAAGTTTGTGTCATAATCTTCTCAATTGCCTAGCTATAATTTGTTTACCCATCATATGAGTGTTTTATCTATTTGAGAGACTCCACTGGTGAACCCATGGCCCCCAGTCCATTTTGTTACATTGTTTACAACCTCGTTTACTTGTTTTTCATCATCATTACTCCTCTGGTCCGTTTCCAAAATTTCATCCACTACAATATATGTTTAACCACTTTGTTTTCAGGAGACCGGAAAGATTGACAATGTTTCCGATATTGGTGCAAAGTAATTATTTGAGTGTGTGCAGGTCCACATTCATTGACGATTAAGCGCCAGAGATCATCAATGTTCACCTCGTTGTTGATTTCAAAGTCCTACTGGTTCGATAAACCTCGGTTCGTTTAATGAGGGAAAACTGCTACTTACTACATCCACGCCTTCACTTGGGGGACTACCAAACGCTATCATCATCCGCAATCAAGCAGTTCTCTGGCGCCGTTGCCGGGGACTTTGGAGCTACAGCAAGGGGAGTCTCATACTCTCAATCACTTTACTTTTCTTTTGTCTTGCTTGTTTTATTTATCGCTTAGTTTATTTTCTTGTTTCAAAATTTTAAAACCCCAAAAAATTAGTGTATTCTTTATTTTAGTTTTGTTTATCTTTTATCTACTAGCTATATTTCCTCCTAAGTTTGGTATGAAAGATGTTAAGATAGGAAGTGGGGATGTTGTTGGAAGAGATAACATTGAAGAATTCCTCACTTTTGTTAGCAAACTCTATACTCATGATAAAAGGTCAATAGTTGAGCTAACTAATAGTTATGATTCTGCTATATCTTGTTTGGTAGCTCGGCTTGAGAATAGGTTTGTTAATTTAACCCTATATTACAACAAAATTTTCTTAAGCTTGATAGTATGGAGATAGGGGAAGAAAAAGATTTTGTATTAAACACTCTTCTCCATGAATTTCATGATATTGTTAAGGAAGCTAGGAAAATATTTGCTCGCTATGGTTCTCTTGGTTCATATCCTAATGTTCATTATTCTTTGGATGTTAGGGATGAAAATTTAAGGAAATACACTTGCAAAACTGAAAGGGAGGAGAAAGTTGATATTGCTATAGCATTTAAGCTCCTAGGGATAGCCGATGCTTTGGAGGATAATTTTGGTTGGATTGCTCCTCAAAATCTATTTGATAGGAGTAGTCAACCAAAGAGAAAGGAGAAGGGTGATTCTCGGCCCTATATCAGTAATATACAATGCATTTGTGATAAATTTGCTAGTATTGATTTGAAGAATGACGATGCCCTCGATTTTGAAAAGACTTGATATTTGGCATTGCACCTAGCTAAAAGGCGTTAAAGAAAAGCGCTTGTTGGGAGGCAACCCATCTTTTCTTTCAGTTTTGTTTTTGCTTTTCTTGAGTCATGGAGTTGTTGCTTCTATAGCATCTTCATTTTATCTTTTCTTTTGGTTTTTTGTGCCAAGTTTAGCATCTAATGCATTGAAAGTGCGAGGTATTGTTTTGCTGTCCAGAAACAGATTCTATGCGCCTGTTGCAGAAAATCTAGAAAAATCTCTGAATTTTATATTTTTCTGAATTTTTTTGAAAGAAAGCCTGATACTTTTATCTATCTTTCGTTAGTTTTGAGTTTTCTGATTTGAGTTACAGAAGTGCTTCTGAAAATTCGATCTTTACAGACTGTTCAGTTTTTGACAGATTCTGCCTTTATTTTGTATTCGCCTCTTTTATTATCGTCAAGTGTGATATTCTCTGGAGGAGTACCACATTGAGGCTTAATAAACAGTAGATAATGCTAAATCAAGTTTTTGCAATATGTCTAAGTGGAACACATGTGCATTTTATTTTATGAGCACTAACCCTCTAATCAGTTTATGAGAAGTTTTGTGTGAAGTGAGTTTTTAAGTTCCAAAAGAGAGGATGATGAAGAAATTGAAAAAGGGTTTTTTATTTTTGTGCCCTAATTCCCTTAGTTCTCCTCGTTTGATCCCTACTTCCTTAGCTGTCCTCGCCTTTGCCCCACTCCGCACTTTCGAGGCTCGAAGATGGCCGAACGGCCGTTTCCGTCGGATCAACAATGTTTGACTGTTACTTGGCCTGACGTATGGGCCCGGACGGCCATGTCAGACCGCATGTTTAGTACCACCTCGCTACTTTATAGTGCGTACGACCGGTTTATAAAATCCAATGCGGTACAGGTTGCACTACCCATGGTTCTATGGGCCCAATCATGTGATTGGACCCATATAACCATGTTTAGTTTTTTATGTGCTGATTAAATCATGATAAACATTTAATTTCTTATGTGCTCTCTCGAACCCGATGATAAATTAATCATGATAAAAATTTAATTTCTTTTGTTTAGAAATAATTCGTTGATTAACTACGTCGTTTTCATCTGTGTCGAACCCGATGATTAAATCATGATAAATATTTAATTTCTTTTGTTCGAAATAATTCGTTGATTAACTACGTCATTTTCTTCTGTGCTCTCTCGATCCCGATGATTAAATCATGATAAACATGTAAACATTTTCGTTGAAACCAAATAAGATTTCATTAAACCTCCAGAAATAAGATTTCATTAGTACTCAATCCAGTTGTTGACGGTACAAAAGATGTTCAACTACTGAACTAACACTAAACTACTGAACAAATAGTACTAAATTAGTACTACTACGAAGCCCTAATTCTAGGGCTTCCGCATCTTCGCTGGCGGTGCGTCGGAGGAGTCTTCGTCGTCGTCGGTGTCGTCATCCTCCTCCTCCTCCACGTCATCGTCGGCGGCGGCGGCGTCGTCGTCGTCAGTGTCATCGTCCTCCTCCTCCTCATCATCGGCGTCATTGTCGACGTCGTCGGCGGGGACCTCCTCCGCCTCCTCCTCCTCCTGCTGCTGTTGCTGCTCCTCCTCCTCCTCCTCATCCTCCTCCTCCTCCTCTGGCTCCGGGGAGGAGGGCTCCGATGAGGACGGGTTCCCCTCCCACCAGCCCTGGAAGCCCTCTAGGTCTTCGGCGGAGGCGTCATCGATCGAGACGAAGCCGTCGTTCCACCAATGGTCGCCTCCGCCGTCCATGCATTTTTTGGTGGTGTTGGGAGAGCGGAGAGTGGTGAGTGGTGAAGTGTGGGAACCGCATGGAGTAAATCTAAAACATTTAACCGCCGGCTGCTTCGTTTCTTGGAAATACAAGTTTGAGAAGACAAGACGCTTCATTTCTTCGCGTAATCATGACCGTCTCTGACGCGGACGACCTTCTCTGACGCGGACACTTGCATTTTGACACGTTAAACATCTCGACGCGTCACATGCATTTTTGTGCTTCAAATTAGCTCCAAAGCTAGGGTAAACAGCCCAAGTTCTAAGCAAGTTTTTTTCGTCCTTCTGTAAATGAGCCCAAAAATACAATATGATCCATGTAGACATGTCACGACCATGTTGGACATGAACTGACGTGATAATTTGATTCATGCCATGTCGGTTCGCGTCCAGAGCGCGCCGTGGCGCGCTCCAGCGCTGTCTTGCGCGTTCTGGACATGAATTGGACTCGAATTGAAATTTATCATTTTTCCTCCATACTGGTACACTTCAAATGAATATTCCCCCAGTTTTTCCATTTTTCTGACGTTTTCTCGATTTATGGAAATTGTTTGTCGGTAAATCATATTAAACTCATTTAATGTGCGGAATATAGTTAATAAGCTCAAAAAATCATGAAATTCAGGGATTATGCCTCCCATATGATATGGACTGCGTTAAAATTGTGAGAGGTCAATTTCCAATCTTATTTGTGGTACCTACTTCACAAAAAATGTTGATTTCGGTACTAAACAAAATGTAAAAACAAAAGGAATCTTGCTTTGGCAACATTGTTTAAAATGTCAAAACACATGTTTGTGCCGAGTATGGTCATCATAGAACAAAGGTAGACATGGATATGCCACGATCTTGGTCATTTGGCTTGAAAACCATTTAACTACAGACAAGGTTGTCCATTTTATGAACACTTCTTTTATAAAATTATGTTATTGCACGTTTATGATTTTTCGTCCATACTAGTACTCTAAAAAGGAAGATCCCCCTGGTTTTACATTTTTTTGATATTTTCTCGATTTATTAGATGTTTTCAAAATATGGCCAAAATTGTCCGTGTGACCATTCATAGCTAAGGGTGAATTTTTCCTACTTTTTTCTTTGAAATTGCGTTCAATCATTATTATGATTTTTACATAATTTTGGTGCCAAACTATAACACACTTGTAGTTCAAATTTCTTTATTTCTCGATAAATGCTAGTAAACTGATTTAATGAGTGGAATATAGTTAAAAAGCTCAAAAATTCATGATATTCAGTGGTTATGCCTCCCATATGATATAGTTTGTGTGATAATTATGAGAGGTCAATTTAAAATATTATTTGTGGTACCTACTTCACAAAAAATGGGGGTTTCGACACTAAATAAAAAATTTAAAAATAAAATCAAAAAATCTTGGAATCTTTCTTTGGCAAAATTGTTGAAAATGTCAAAACACATGTTTGTGCCGAGTATGGTCGTCATAGCATGAAGGTAGACATGGATATGCCATGATCTTGGTCTTTTAGCTTGATAGCCATGAATCTTCATCCAAGACAAGGTTATCAAATATTATGTTATTGCAAGTTTATGATTTTTCGTCCATACAAGTACTCTAAAAAGGAAGATCCCCCCTGTTCTACATTTTTTTATGTTTTCTTGATTTATTAGATTTTTTCAAAACATGGCCAAAATTGTCTGTGTGACCATTCATAGCTAACGGTGAATTTTTCCTACTTTTTTCTTTACAATTTCATTCAATCATTATAGACTACGTTATTATTATTTTTACATAATTTTGGTGCCAAACTATAACACACTTGTAGTTGAAATTTCTTTATTTCTCGATAAATGCTAGTAAACTGATTTAATGAGTGGAATATAGTTAAAAAGCTCAAAAATTCGTGATATAGTTTGTGTGATAATTATGAGAGGTCAATTTTAAATCTTATTTGTGGTACCTACTTCATAAAAAAAGGGGGTTTCGGCCAAACTTGAAAATAATGTACTGCAAGTTCATGATTTTTTGCTTCATACTACTACACTTAGATGGAACATTCCCCATTTTTTCCAACATAATTATACATAGAGTGCCCTTTTACATAGAACCCTAGAACTAAAAAGAACTACCACTTGTCGTCATCATCGGAAACCTCCACATGATCCTTTCCTTTTCCCTTGCCCTTCGCCACCGAGTTGTTCAGAGCCTTCTGTAGGTCCTCCTCGTACTGCGCGGCTCTGGCTTGCTCCGCGGCTCTTGCCTGCTCCGCTTCGACCGCAGAAGTGACCAGAGTCTCCGTGAGCTGTTGTTGCTCAGCGGAATGTCTGGCCTACTCCGTGGCTTGATAGTCGGCCCTAGCCCATGCCAGACTCGGGTCAACCACCTGCTCCTCCTCATCGGACTCAAGATCAATGAAGGGAATGGGATCGGGATCAATGGCCCGACGGACGGCATAGCTGCCCCTGCCCCTGCTCGAGCTCGGAGGAGTCCTGCTCGAGCGCCGAGGGGTCCTGCACGAACGTGAACCGTCGTCTCCTCCACCCTCGCTCGACTCTAGAAAAAAAGGATAGGTGATGCGGCGGCGGCGGTTGGAGCTGCCACTGCGACCGGGAGTGGAGCGGCCACCTCCACGAGCCATGGCAAGATCGGGGCGTGGGTGGAAAGTAGAGAGGAAGAGGAGGTCAGTGGGCGACGTTGGTGCCATGGTACAGGAAAAGGGCTCCTTTTCTAGGCATCTGCGTCCGGACCGGCAGTAATGACCACCGCCGATAGGTGCGTTGATTCGGCTCGACAGACTGGCACAGACTAGGCAGGCAGAGACGGCAAGGCGGTGGAGCAGATGAGCGGCCAGGCCGGCAGCGTAGGCGGCGATGCAGCCTTTTGCCGGCCAAGTGACACCGCCATTAAAGGCGCGCTCATTCGAGGACGGCGAGCTCCAAAGATAAACTAACTGCTACAAAGCTAAGAAAACAATCAACAAAGAAGCCATGCATGCTTCCCTTTTCTTGCGGGGAAAGAAGCTGTGGCACCCCCCTCTGACACATGTCGCCAGAGAGGTGGTCGCCCCGTGCGCCAGCCCAGGATATCTGGACGCACGTTACGACAATGCAACATAGCGAAAATATCATTACACAATCAGGCCCAAAGGGCTACAAATGGTTTACATGGCCTTCAAGGCATGAAAATGATCATGGCCAAGTATGGCACGGGACAGAGTTTAACTGGCAGCGGAAGGCAAAGATACGGCAACGGCTTGGTGCGGCTCCATTCCACAGGCATCTGGCTGGGCTACTGATCCTAGCACGCTCCTGCTCGATCTCCTTGCTATAGTAGTAGATGGATCCCCTCAAGTCTGGCCATATGAAAAGCCAGTCTGAGTACAATGATGTACTCGCAAGAAAAATAACCACGAGGCATGAACAGTCAAGCAATCAGGCAACAAGTAACTAGCGACATCAAATAATCTAAACATGGCAAGTGACTACTTACGGCAGTCCAAGTGGGTAGCAACATGGCATCATAATAAAACATGGTATAAGCAAACAATGGGAGTACCACCAGTACAGAGTCCAAGCCAGGTGGGGTTGGATCGTGTACCGGGGGTCACACAAAGAACTTACCTGTGACGAATAACGGGGTATCAGTTGATGATAAGTAACACAACAAATCATATCATCACAGCTAGGCCCACTGGCCTCTAGCCTCACGAGGCTAATCTCATCTGTCGCCACTGCTAGGCCCACTGGCCTTGTCACACTTCCTTATCTCGAGTAACGTTCCCTGCATCATCTTATTGTTTATTTAGTGAAATCAGGTTGTTCATAAGTCTTTCAAACAAATCATAAGTTTAACCTCCGGACACGACAAAGACACACAGTGTGACCGACACTGAACTGTTGTTCCATATCCCAGGAACGAGGCTAGCTTGCTAGGTTGAGACTCTCGAGAGTTTGCAGTTACCACTCATCTAAATGCACCTTACTTAGCTAAGGCAAGATACACTTACATAACCGTTCACGCTACCAGGACACTCCTTGAATAACTACCGACTTACCACTCGGGCTAAGTCTTATGACGAAGTGAATCCGGCACGTCCCCAACGAATGAGCAACGCCTAGCTCCGGAACCTTCGCAAGACTAGCCCCGACCACAACTATGCAGTAACCGACTAGACTTGCCAAGAGGGTAGCATCCAAGGAGGCTTGATAGGTTACATAGGTTAAGGCTCTCCCATTTGGGGCGACAGTGGTAGTGCGTTCAAGGGTTCAGATTAGGGGCACTATGAATAGACCTCATCGTTGTTTGGAGGGGTGTTTCATTTAATCAAGTTTCAGCATTCACATGCCCAACCAACAAAGGATTAGTTCAACACAATAATCACAACCAACAAGGCATTAGCAACACAAACAAGCACAAACAAACATAGCCTAGAACATGCCTAACACTTGCATGAATAAATAACCACATCACAATAATAATACCCGGGTGACTGTGGCGGGCAACCCGGCCGGTGTCACACGGGGGTTAGTGTCACAGAATAACAAGAATACCCGGGTGATGGTGGCGGGAGACCCGGCCGGTGTCACTCAGGGTTTAGAGTCACAGAATAATAATAAGCATACCCGGGTGACTGTGGCGGGCAACCCGGCCGGTGTCACTCGGGGGTTAGTATAATAATATAGCACAGGCGGAGTCTGTGACGCATCCATTCCTCCACGCGCAAGTCTTTGGCGGCGTTATCGTCCGACCGTTGACCAGGAAGTGGGGAGTTGGGCATACAGTCTCCAAAACTAACCGAAAAGCAATCATAAGAATGAGAGAGCATCCATTCCACTCGAGGGTTCCCTCGACGTGGTGTCAGCAATCTCGGCAAAAAGAACCAAATGAAAAGTCAGCTCCCAAGCGTCGCAGTCCGGGTGGTCTACGCCAACCATATTTGACGGAGGGACAAGAAGCAAATAACTCTTTTGGCAAATGCCCCCAACTTCGAGGATCACGGGCCGACATTTGTCCGCACCTAGCCTCGGCGTTGAAGAAGAAGCAAACAATCAACGCATGTTTTTGTTATTTAGTTGTCAAAGCCACGCAAGTGCGAGGCGCACAGATAATTCATACATCAATCCAATGCATACAAGGATGAAGAATAAAACATGGCAGGAGTAATGCTATCAGTCCCATGTCAAACAAGAACAGTCATGCATAAATAAATAGACAAGCATATAATACTCGGCAAGACAATCACCAAATAACAAACAACATTGCGGGACGGCTCATAGCAAGGGGTTGGCTTGCCTGCGAAGACGGCTCCGATGGTTCGGGGGGAAAAAGTCTCGGACTCGTCGCGGGTTGGAATCCCGGAGAACGCCTGAATCGGGGTGCGACACAACGCATAAATAATAGTCACGAAAACAACTATTTCATAAAATACAATGGAGCGCTCCATTGGATAGAGCTCTGAGAGACAAATTTTTAGAGACGTAAATCACCTCAAACGGAGCTACGGTTCAAAAGTTATGGCTCGGCGAAGAATAGCTGTCTGCAGCTCGGTCTGCAGCTCTTCTAGGCGACGATTGGCTATCCACTGCGCGCGCGGGGAATAACTGCATGCTGCCGAAGAGCTGGGCTGGAACGTGCCCTTTACCGGAGTACGCTTTCGTATAGCGAAAGCGTAAAATGGAAAGTACGCTTTCGCTGGAGCTTCAACTCCCTGCTCACGCACGGGAGGGGCTTGGGGACGGCCGACGCCGGCGACCGGGTGGCCCGTGGCCGGGGAGGATGCCGGCGACTGGGTGGCTAGGCCGGCCACACCACGCCCACCGGGAGAGGTCCGGGCCAGGGTACGGCGGGGTCGGCCGAGGATGGCGACATCTCCCGCCATGTCGGCGCAGGCGCCGACCGGGGCGCGGCCCCGAGAGCCCGAGGCAACGGCGCAGGGGTTCGTCTGGGAGGATGACGACGACGGAGACGGTACTGCGGCGGCGTGCCGCGGTCAGGGGAGGGTGGAGGTGAGGATCGGGGCGGCTTCCACGCGCGGCACCCGCGAGCTCCAGGAGCTTGCTTCACGGACACGGCGGACGCGACGACGAACGCGACGCCCTCGACGACCACAAGATGCTCAGGTTGCACGGGGAGGTAGAGGAAGGGTAGTAGGAGGCTCTGGGTACGTTTAAACGAAGAACGGCCCCGGGTCGAGCTCGCCACGGTCGGAAACCCGACGGCGACGATTTCGGCCGGAACGGAGCAGGGCTCCGCCGTTGTCCATCTAAACAGGCCGAGAGGTCCAGGGGAGAGAGGAGAGTGAGGTGCATCGAGGGAGGGGAGGCTCGGGATGCCAGGGGTGGCTTTATATAGCCGGAGGGAGGAGAATTTGGTGGTGGCCGGTGTGGCCATTGAAGGGTGACGGCCACCGGTGCACCAACGTCCCTCCAAGCCATGAATGGGGGAGGATAAGAACGGGGGGATAAGGCAGTCGTGCTGGAGGCACAGTGGCGCACGAGGTGGTACTGCTGCAGAGGATAAGGGCAGGGGCTGCGGTTGGCACAGGGTCATGCCGACACCGGCATGTCCAGAGCGCGACACGAGCGGCGTCGTCGCGTTCCCGATGATCTAGGGCACCAAAAGGGACAAGGCTTCGCCACTGGGTTGCACTACTGCAACAAACAAGATCTAGCAGGCCAAACACAAAATTATGACAAAATGCCAATGCAAAGTTTGAAAAAAAGCAAATGCACTCAAGGTGTTCGATGGAAAGAAACTGGACTTCCACTATGCTAAAGGAACTGGGATTTTTACTGATGGTGTTGTGCTGGCATATGAGCAATGTGGTCAAGTTTCAGCCAAATTGGAGAGGGTCTCATGTGTAAACATTTTCGGGTTTCGAAAATGGCCGAAGGTGCTCGATGAAATGACCAAGTCTTTACACACCTCAGAAAAATCCCCAAAATTCACAGTAGGCTAGGATAGGTGTTTGCAGTATGTCTGTGAAGTTTGGGATCAATTGGACACCGGGAAGTTGGTCAAATAAATTGGTGTCCGATAATGCCCTAATGGCATGGGTATGCCAAAAGCACTTCCTCAAATAGTCTTGATCTGATATTGGGGATGTGGGGCTGGGTAGGGGATCTTGTCAACTTGGCAAAGTGGCAATGCCAAATGATTTTTGTAGCTAGGGGTTGCTTTGGAAATTGCAATTAGGCATAAAAAGGGCATTACAAAGGAAGTACCTCAAATATTGCTCAAATGAGGTTGGTACAATGGAGTGAAATGTTCAGGAGGTTAAATCATGCACCTCACCAAAATTGCAGAATTTTTGGATGAGTGGAAGGTGTCTAGATAATTCCTGGATTGGAAATGGCATTTTAGAAAATAACGCCCAACTTGGAAATATTGCATTGAAGTATGAAATATTTTTGCATGGAATGTCTTTATATGGATATGGGAGTCCTCTGGTATTTTTAGTGGAATTTCTCTGGCTATGGAAATAGGCTTCCCTTTGGTAGGTGGAGAAAAGGTTTTAAAAGGTTCGTTAATTAGGGCTAGGGTTTTCGAGAGAAAACCTGAGCATAAAAATTATCACGGGTGCTGGAGTGGTTCGTGGATCACCGGGAAAATTTGAGAGAGCAATTCCAAAGTCGAATCATCCTCAAAAGATTTGAAGAACCATTTAGGAAAAGAGAAAAGTTTTTCAGGTGTCAGGAAACACCGCTAAAATTAGGGATGAATTTTCGGGGTGTTACAGAAGCGATGCTTCCCTTGCTACCGAGCAAAAGAAAAATCAACAAACATGTTATACTGTCGCTCTGAGCTCGTTCTCATTGTTGTCATTTCATAATCAGTGTATTCGTATTCATTATATTACATTTCGTATTCAGTATATTACATTGCAATAGTGCAATAGCATCACGTCCATCCCTCTACGTTTTGATGGCAGATCTGTTGATTTTGGAACTGTACATACTTGTATGCATGAATAGACTGGAAGATAAGGAGAAAAATTCCGGAAATGCAAAACGGTGCCCGGGCTCATATGCTCCCGGTTACTGTTCCGATTTTTTTGAATTTTGAAAACGCTTCAAAAAAATCTGAAAAAAATTGTGCGGAAACATATTCATGTATTTAATACTCGTGTAAATTTTCGACAGAAAATATCAATTTTTGCTCCCTGTGCAAAAAAGACAAATATCTGACAGACAAAATGGGTGAACAGTCCACTATTCAAAAAGACAGATTTGTCTTTTTTGCACAGGGCGCAAAAATTGATATTTTCTGTCGAAAATTTACACGAGTGTTGAATACTTGAATATGTTCATGTCCAATTTTTTTCAAAAATTTTCGAAACATTTTCATATTTAAAAAAAATCGGAACAGTAACCGGGAGCAGATGAGCCCGGGCACCAAAACGCCCTCCTCGAAAAATTCGTACAACTTCAACACTATAATGAAAGGTATACTTTGCTCTTCTCCCTTGATAATCAGCCCTAGACAAAAAACTGACGACGGTTGATGAACTGGTTGTCTGTCAGAATACAAATCTGTACAGGATGCCCTACAAAACATCTGACAAGTATGCAACCACTGTTTGCTTTAGGGTAAGTATGTGCATTATTATCGATGCCTATACTGTATTTAATTTCCAAAAAAAATCACATGCTTTATTGCTGCAGGCTTTCAAACATCTCTTGGATCACGAGTTGATTACCTTTGCAGACATCAAAGGGAGAAATGTGATGCTTTTATTATCGGCCTGTCAAACTTCTGATATCTTTTCGCGAGCTCGCACAAGCCCTCAAGTTAAAACACTACCTGCCCCGTGAGTCACCGTCCACATGATTGGATCGCAACATTTTTTTCTCTATTATGTGGTACCGTTTATTTCTCATGGAATAGATTAATGGTTTGTTATAGACTTCCAGGCTGTACTGCAGAAGCTGCTTGACCGTGAAAGATACATGCAGAAATTCGTACGTGTTTGCTGAAGTTGTGACGCTGTTTGTTGCTGGTGAGCTTGTTTCACCTGGGCAAATTCGTTGTCAGGTCTTTCTAGACTGCATGCCGGAACATGACTTCCTTTGTTTGGATGTTTCATCCCCCCCCCCCCCCCCCCCCCCACACACACACACACACACACACACACACACAGTGAAAAACAATTTTTTTAACTATCCCATAGTATTTTAGAGTAAAAGGGGGGCTCTTTTACCGTAGGGACGAATGATTTTGGTCCGTCCGTTGGAGTCGATCTAATGGACCAAAGCCACCGATACTAATAGACAAGTTGTGTAGTATTTTTTGTGAGAAGGGCAAAACGGGTAACATGACGAAAAAACTGCCAGGAGCTTGCCAGGAAACATATTTCGCAGAGAAAACTTTCTTGAGTAGTGGAAAATGTCCATCCATTTCCTTTTTCTGAGCGCCACACACTTGAAGCAGATTACTGACGCACGCACGCATACATGCTTGGAAGTTGGAACAAATCATGAATGATATCAATCGATCAATCCATGGAATAGTACATCACGGAGATGAAGGCTCCGTTGAGCACTAACAGCTGGAGCTCGACAAGACGATACAACGCTGCTTCTGTCAGTAGAACAGTCTACGACCGAACAAGCCCACACACGCATGGCGACCTGGCGGGTGAACAGGCCGGATGGAGACGATTTGTTGAAGAAGTGTATGCGCACGCTCGAACGAGAGTGGGTCGAGCGGAGGCTGGACATCGTGAGAATGGCCGGATGTGGGCTCTCCAGGATAGAGGCGGCCATGGCGGAGAGTATTTTTGGGAAGACAACCCTACTAAAAAGGAAATAAAAAGTATTTAAGGTAAGAGAAAATGTCTAAACTACCCACAAAATCGACGGCTGATTTTACACAATACTACTTCTCGTATCACTAGTAAATTGTACCGTAAAAGCCTCTAAAAGGGACCGCATCCCCGGTTCCATTATATAACGAAACCATCAGGCACCAAACACCGAACTTTTGTCTTTCACAAGCTGGCAAGAGCACAGTTTCGCAAAAGCAAAGGAAGTTCCAGATTACTACTGCCTAAACAGAGATTTCAGCCCAATCTAGGAAGCAACATGTTTTTCTCGCAAAAACGGTAGACTACTTCTCCTAGCAACTTCTTTTTCTTGTTCCACATCAGCACTAGAGGAAAAGGCTTCAGGTCACCACATGAATGCCACCATCTTCTTCAGGATGGTTCTTCAGATACTCGAGAGACGCACGGACATTCATGTTCGCCGTCAGCATCCAGGAGGTAATCCACCCAAAGTCCACCCAAAGTCGACACACCTCATCCCGGTTCCAGCCTCAGCGGTGCCTTGGTTTTTTTTCTAGCAATAGATCCGAAAAGCGACACAGGCTCCCCCCCTTCCAAGGCTTTCAAAGGGACCCTCCAGTCTTTCAAATACGACAGCACGCAGCACTGCACCTGTTTAATATTGATCCAAGTGTATCTGTGAAACACTAGACCATTCCTTTTATTCCAAATGCTCCAAAGTACAGCAAAAGTAGCTACATTTAAATGCAAATACTTTTTGTTACAAGGACATTTGGAAACTAGAGATTCAAAGCAGTTTATTCTAACACCAAAAACCCGATGAATCAGGTCCCAAAGTTCTCTAGCTACAATACATTCAAAGAACAAGTGGTACACTGACTCTATTTCTTTACACATCTCACATTCCAGAGGTTTTTGGATCCCTCGTCTCCTAAGGTTGTCTCTAGTAAGAACTTTGTTTTGTGAAAGAAGCCAAAGGAAAACTTGTATCCTGGGAAGGATTTTAAGTTCCCAGACAACTGGCAGGTAGATAGGCTGCAATCCTCTAAAATTCACTAAAGCATACATGGTTTTAGATGAATATATCCCAGAGGATTCATACTTCCAAATAAGCTGATCCTCTTCTAAACTAAGATTAAGGGTGGATGCAATGGTCATCAGGTCCTGCCATTGTTTCATCATCTCTTCTGTAAAAGTTCTCCTAAAATCACATCTAAGCTGTGTGCCATCGCAAACCTCAACAATTGTTTTTGCTTGTTGGTTTGAGATCATATATAACCCCCAGAATTGGGTTGCTAGATCTGTATTTCCAAACCAAATATCCTCCCAAAACTTTACTTGCCTACCATTACCTACTTTCCACCTATACCCCAGACTCACTGCCTTACTAGCCCACATCACACCTTTCCAAAAGGTGGAAGGGTGAATATCCTGACAACATAGTATATTAGGGTTCTTGGTGTTGTACTTGGCATCAATCACTTTTTTCCAGAGGGACCCCTCCCCCCTGTATATATTTCTTAATCCAAGACCCTAGTAGACATAAGTTAAGGTCTCTAAGGTTTGGAGTCCCTAAACCTCCAAACTCCTTCCTCATACACACATAAGGCCAGTTTGCTAGGTGCAACTTATGGTTTCCCTCCTCATCATTCCAGAGGTAATTGGCTTACTGAGTGTCTATTAACTTCAAAGCCCATTTGGGGAATTTGAAGAAGGACAACATATACACAGGTATACTTGCTAGAACAACATATACACAGGTATACTTGCTAGAACTGATTGTATCAACTCTCTTTTGGCAGCTGATGACAACAGTCTACTACTCCATCCAGTCATTCTCTTAAGGAGACTATCAACCAAAGGTTGCGGGTCTTCCCTCCTCAGATTTTTTAATATGTAGGGGAAGACCCAAATATCTAAGTGGGAATTTACCAAGTACACATTGCAAAATCTATAGATATTGACTACACTCTTCCTGCTCCATATTGATGGGCACTAGTTCACTCTTATGATAGTTAATTCGCATGGCTGACAACTGCTCACAGTATGTAAGAATCCACTTCATATTTATAGCATTCCTAGGCTCTGCTTCCAAGAAACTAATGTGTCATGTGCATATTGCAGACACACCAATCTTCCTGGTACAAATCTGGGGCACATCTCCCTAACTAAGCCACCTAAACTCCTTTTAATCAATATCTTGGCAAAGACATCTACTACAAAGTTAAACAAAATGGACGAAAGTGGGTCCCCCTGCCTAAGCCCCTTACCAGTGAAGAAAAACTCCCCCTCCACCTCATTTATTCTAACCCCTACCGAACCATTTTGTATAACCTGTTTGATCAGATTTACCCAGAAGGGGCTGAAACCCCTTTTCTCAAGGATTATATAGGAAATTATCCCGTAGTATTTCAACCCACGAGGCCCATCCGTCCGTTTTCCGTCTACCTGGGAGCTTCGAGTGTGTAGAGAGAGGAAGAGGGAACAGGTTCCTCTCGTGTCTCCATCGTCTCGTGAACTAACGACACTTAGGTGGCAACTAGCCGTATGGGCATGGAACCGTGGGCTTGACCGGCCGCCGGTGGTACAGGGTGAAGGCAGCGGTCTGCCGGAGCAGTACTGACTTCTCTTGTGTCTCGTCCTGGCCGCGCACGGTGAGCGGCTCAGCATCAGGGACTTGCACATCGAACTGCCTCCTCCCTTGCAAGCTAACTCCGTCCCTCCGGCCGTCCGGCGAGCAGAATTTTCTACCTATCTCCGTGCTGATAATTTTCTCCTGCCGTCCTGTACTTATAAGTCTTTCTTGCATTTTTAGTTCAGATTCTTGCATCTTTGAATTGGGGAAAATTGTAGCTAGGTCATGGATTTTACAGTAAATCAAAATTGTTGGTTGCAGACTCTTGTTTCACTGTGTAGGTAGAAGTAACGATGGTCAAGTGCAAATACCATTGATTCATTTTATAGAAGAAATGGAGGTGAATGTGAAATTAATGAACTAAAATTCTCTGAACCAGTAACTGAATATTGATATTGTATCATGTATATGGTATATATTTCTGTTTCTATTGAAGTAGCGGTATCTATCATGTATATATATATTGATTGATGCTACATATGCATTTATTGAGTTAATGTGAACAAGCTCTATCAAATTATATAAACTTCTCCAAATGGTACAAATTCCAACTTCTTATAACTGTATGATTTGGCATTATATAAAAATATTATACTGCATTTTGCGACTTCGCCCCTCCATGGATTTCGTTCAAGCTCCGCCACTGCATGTAAGTACATCTAATATTTAGGTTGTCATCGAACATAGAACATCCCTCTGAGTTCCCATTTGAGAACACACTCCCGCATGGTCTTGTAACTACAAATAATCTGACATAAGGGTCTGCCAAGTTAAAGGTGACACTAGGAATATGTGATGCAATACAAAATCTTGGTGCAGCAATATTCACATCTCAGTGCATACATTTTGATTGCTTGCAAATGTTCCTGAGTTATAGAGAGTTACAGACCATTTCCGCCAAATCGTATGGCTGTTAGTTGTTACTACACTACTACACTTATCTCATCGTGCTTAACCAATTGTTGCCATTGTTCCATCAATTGAAGACAATACCTTCTATTCTAAGGTGCCTCTAATTAGAATATGCTTCCGTGTTCTTGAACATGTGTTGATTACTTCCTTTGATATGCGAGCTTGTTCTGAAAAGCCTGGAGATCACGATGCAGAACAGACGCTTTTGTGAAGTGGCTGTATTGATTGCGTAGACGCTGGCGAAGCAAGTCATGGTGATCACGCCGCAAATAAGACGCGATATTGAGGACATGTTGGTGATTGAGGACATGCTGGAGAAGCAAGTAGTTTGAATTATGTTTCTGCTGGGACTTTCTGTTGACATAGAGGGAGCGAGAAATATGGCCGTTTTTCGCACGGCTTGCGGAGCCTGTTGAATTGAACGTCGAGGAATTGAATCTATGCATGAGCAGAACCTGATGACACGGGACCGAGTTTTTTTTCTGCGAAACACAGTACAACACAGACGCTCACATACACGCGCATACACTCACCCCTATAAACGCACACACACACACACCCTACCTCTATTAGCACCTCCGAAATACTGAGCCGGCGGGTCAGGTCTTGAGATTGACGAAGTCACCACGGGCGCCTCGCTATCGACGGGAACGTCGCCTCCCACTGAAGAATATTCCGCCAAATATGATAAACACCAGTGTCAAACCTGGGGTTTGAACTCTGGTGGGCTAGGGTACAACCACCCATCTAACCATCCAACCAAGGGTTGGTTCTCAGGACCGAGTTAGTCCAACATGATGTCAACGGTAAATTGGGGTGGATGCACGCGAGTGCGGTGCCATTACCCCCCCCCCCCCCCCCCCCCCCAATAGTTAGAGATGTGTGGCACCGTCCGGCTGAAACAAAATATCAAGCTGGTGTGCGGCTCACTTTGTGGATTAAACAACGGTTGTACAATTGTCGAAAATAGTATGGAGTACATAACTATTTATTGTAGATATATATATATCAGTGCTAGATAAAGAAAAGAAAAGGAAGTTTGATTATAAGGAGAGAAGAGTCGTGCAAGGCGCTAGAGAAACTTTTTGATTTTTTTTTTAAAGGATGTCCGATTGTCAGCAGAGAAAGAGAAAAGAGTCCTCCATGCATGGAGTTAGAAAGTTGCAGATTTGATGATCGCATTAAGACGGGCCTTCATACAGCACTACATATATGATTGACCGTAACCAACAAAATTTCTCCAAAATGCGACCTTGACACCAATGAAGTTACTCTCTCCGTCCCTAAAGATACATTCAAATTTAGATAAAAAATGACATCCTTTATAGGACGGAGATAATACATAAAATTTTTGATAATCGCACTAACTCGTACGATATCTTCTAAGAATAATACTACTGGATCTCGACCGACGTATGGCACCTTATCTTCATCTAGTTTCCGTCTTTATTGCTTCTATATTACGATGATAGCTCTGCAAAACGTACGAACAAAGAAAAATCAAATTAGAATACAGAAATACATAGTTCATGCAGCAATGGCCATCATAAGGGTTGAGTTTGTCAGGAAAAAACTACTTACCTGATTAGCCCTATTATGGAGCAGGTTCTGGGGTAGGTGCGGCCCTAAGCGGTGGGACGAGTCCTGCGCCCAGATCCATACAGATATTGAAATCCCGCCATTATAAAAGACGTGCACACTAATATATGCAACAAAAAAGTTATAGTACCAATAACATGGACTTACCTTCACAACCTATGTATTCACTCGGACCAGCGTGACAGATAGTCAAGAGACCAAGGAAGTTTGCTCTATCCATGGGCGCCGACATGAGCTTGTCAAGGTCGCCGTCGTTTGATATGCGACAAAGGCATACGGGCGCATCATCGAACAGTGACTTTAGGCCGTCACAACACTTGCCTGGGTTTGGAGGCTCAGGTGCGGTGTTATTGGTGAGGAAGTCCTTACATGGCATCAACCCCATCAGCGATGGCAGGCACTCTTTCGGCTGCGGCTTAGATGGCGCTGGTGGCGGTGGGGCACTTGGCTTTGGATGGCAAAATATTGATGGTATAAACGGTAAGCACGATGGTAGCGGCCACAAGCCCGCTGGTTGTGCAATTGAGGTAGAGGAAGCAGGGGGCTCGGCCCTGATGGCCGCTGAAGGCTGCGGCATGGCAGCGACTAGGGCAATGGAGAGGAACAAGACGAAGTGGCACTTGGATGGCACCATCGCTCTCGTCATATGCGTCTACGTGCTGTGAAAACCTCACGAACATATGGTGTGGTGATCCATATATATATGAGGCGTTGAGATAAGGATACGGCGCGTGTGTGTTTGTTAGGATCCATTTCTTATCTGGTCGTTCCAATCTCCGTGATTTCACATCCGTTGGCTTCCTGTTGGAATTTATCTTGCTATTATTAAGTGATAAGGGCCGAGTTTGTTAGGACGTAGGCTTGCAATTGCATGCATGTGGGTCCTATGCATCCGGTGTTAGTTTAGTTAGAATGTGACAGGAGTTGGCCGATTAGTTAGTAGTTGAACGTGTGTGCCGTGCGCATGCTTGCTATGTAGAAGCGATTCTTTTAACAAACATGCATATTTTTTCGATAAAGAATTTTTTCGATAAAGAATACCTCTCTACCAACACATTTGCAGGTTAGGAGAGTGTGTTCAATGCAAATGTATTGACTAGTTGGTCGCCCGTGTTGCCACGGGACAAGAGATATATAGTAACTTCTGATTAAAATGTTTTTTCAATGAATTTGACAAACACAATCAACAATGTGTAAATTTTCAAACATGTTGCTATGCACGCCCATCGTATCTATGTGTCATACTCTTCCGTTTCCTTCTCTCCTAACAAAACAACTCCTTATGCAATATATCGATATCCCTAGAAAATCTGAACAATTGCCGCCTCCTCCTCGCTAAAATGGGCTTCCTTTTTAATTATCTAGCCATCCTCGATGTTTCATTCGTACTGACTTGGAATTGGCGGTATGTCTCGTCCTCATTTGCATCTACATCCTTGTCCGCCCACCTACTCGTCCTCGTGCTACCAAGCATCACATTCTCTTCACCCCTATTGCATCAGAGCTGATTGTGATCATGAATGTCATCTCTTGATTGAAACCAGGCTTGAACAATGCGATGGTCATTGCTCCTACTCCGGTGGAAACTCCTCTTGCGTTTAGGGAGGAGGAAAATATTTTTTTCGCATCCTAAATAGTTCTAGAGCTTATTCGCAGACAGTTTGCAATGAAAGTTCGTGCAGCAATGTTGGCACGAAAAAAACTTTAGTCCAAATATAGGACATGTGTCCTAAGCGTATGTGACAATCATCTGAAGGTACAACAATAAATCCAATCTCGTTTATGATCGGACCAGAGACCTCCCGAATCCTCCCACCGTGTCGATAATGTAGTAGTTGTGGACGCAACCTTGCAATGTGCTCCACGTACAGAACAGGGGAAACCCCGCAGTGAAGAATCCGCTCTGTACAATGGTGAGCTTGACAAACTCTTCGGAGTTGTAGGGAGATCTACAGAGTTTGACAATGCACAAAGGGATGATCACAGGTGAGCCGTGAAAAGATAGGAGTGACTTCTTTGGCACCATACCCTTGTAATCCAGCGGCCTCAAATCCAACACGTCAATGTGAACAAACCGCACGTTGTGGCAGCAGCGAAGCACAAACCAATGGAGGTGTGTTTGTCAACAACGGATACTTTATTGAGATTAAAAAGGGCTTCCGCTATCAGGTCGGCGAGGTGAGGCAGCTTGAGATCAGCCATTGTATGCTTCTCTTGGAATCGTGGAGGCCCTTTAGATGCAATGTCTCAAGGAACGATAGGTCGTTGGGGATACCCGGTAGTTCACGCCGACGGTAACATCCTGATGGCGGCGCACGTGAAGAGCATGCGTGGAAAGACATACATCCACCTAATTTCATTCCCATCATGGTCGGAGCTCATGATGTCCGCCTCTCTACTATCACCGACATTGGTATGAAAGAACGAGCCAATGCGGAAGCTGCAATCGAGATGTACCCATGTGTTTATTGTTGCTGCCACGATGCCCACACGACAGCATCAAGTAGGCGAGCCACTGATCGATGACGACCTTGTCCCAGCAATGCCAGTCTTGGGCACCAGAGGAAGAGGACAATGGAGTTCTTGCAATAGAGGAGTGTGTCGCTACAAATCTTACTTTCTCGGCCTCCACGATGTAGTTGTACTAGTTGGTTAATCTCTTGTCGTCGTTCTCCTCGAATGAGATTGTGTGAACGCTACCGAATACATGGCGCCACCAGCTGGGCAGCACCGTGATATGTCCATTTTGCATCACTATTTTATATAATAATTTTCACTTATTTATTGATAAATTTCATACTATAGCATTGTTCTAATGTTATTTTATCTTATTTTGCATGTTTTATAATTACGAAGAGGAGAACACGGGTCATCAAGAAAGGAGGGGAAAACCACCCGAAGAAGATGCCTATTTTCCAGACCCCAGAAAAATCTCAGAAAAATCTCAGAAAAATCGAGCGATCAAGATAAGGCAAACGTGCCACGAAGCCAAAAGGGGGCAGCCAAGAGGGCCACTAGGAGGCCATGCATCATGGCTCCATGGGTCCAGCTGGAGGCACGGGCCCCACCCACATGGGCCCCCTGTGGCTAGCCTTCCGACGCCCGTGTATATGACCACCCTGAGCTAAATACTCTTAGAGGATTTTCGCAAAAAAAAATTCGCCGCCACCTCGGAGGTGGAAAACAGACATAGAGAAAAAGTCCTCCGACAGGCAGATTCCTGCCTAAGAAATTCCCTCCTGGAGGGGGAAATCATCACCATCTCCATCGTCATCACGCCGGGCATCATTAGGATCATCATCACCATCATCTCCACCGACATCACCATCAACATCTTCTCCTCCTCGTTGGGTTTGACACTCTTACTTATCAAAAAGCTACGATAGATCCCCTACACTTGTGGGTCATCAAGACTATTTTCTGGCATTGTTGATAGGGCGTGTAGCGCTAGTGGTAAGTGGAATCGGTAATGATTTTTTTACTATACATGCTATTTTTATTTTTGTTCTTTACTTCACTTTGCTATGGAAACTTGCTCTATTAATGATCTGTTTAGGAGGGAGATCCCCAGCACTCCCATGGTGATCGAGCGATCTCAACGTACTGAAAATATTCCTTTTAAAATACCTCTGGGAATTATTGAACATGTTATGAATAACCGCTATGCAGAAGATGGAAATGTGCACCCTGGATTTCACTTGATTAATACCAAAGAATTATGTGAAGTGTTTAAGCTTTCATGTTTCCAAAGTGAGGAAGTTAATAGAAAAATATTCCCTCTATCCTTAGGAAGGAAGGCCGAGAGATGGTATAGACTATTGGATAATTCTCATCTGATGGATTGGAAAGAGTTTATGTATTTATTTTATTTTAAATTTTATCCTCTTGATGAAGTACATAAGATAGAAACTATACTTATAATTTTTTGCCCCATGACAGAGAAAGTATTGCTCAAGCTTGGAGGAGACTCAAATATTTAATGCTCAAATGCCCCAATCAAGAGCTCTCAAAATAAATAATCATTTTTATATGTAAGATTGTCTGTCTATGATAAGGAATTACTTGATGCTTCCTTTATGGGTTCTTTTACAAACAAGAAGATCAGTGCTACATGGATCTTATTGAAGGAATTCAACGCAATGCTGAAGATTGGGAGATCAAGAAAGATACAAAGTCAGGTATAAATTATGAGTACGAGTGTATTAAATCCTTCCTTGAAACATATACTTCTAATAAGCTTAGTGCTAAATTTGGGCTTAATTCTCCAATAGTTGTTGATTTCTATATTTTTCTGCCTCTCATATTAATATCCCTAAAGAAAAATGGAACACGTATCATGAACATTTCAAAGATATTTGTAAAATGAATGGTAGTAAGGAATTGCCAGTTCACACGGTTACACCCGTTCTTCCTGTTGTTAATTATGAAAAGCCACCTATCCCTGCTGGAATGAAAGAGCATGCTGTGCTTTTGTGGTCCATAAAAGTGGACACGGGTCTGATGGCTACGGTGGTGCCAGAAATTCGCTTATGTCGAGCATTGGATTTTTCACACCAAGAGGAAGATGATGATGTAGTACAGTAGCAAATTTCCCTAGTTATGAAACAAGGTTTATTGAACTAGTAGGATCTTAGAGACCTCCAGCACGGTGCCAGTTAATGGGCTACGGCGGTGCCTGAAATTCACGTTGGTTGTCACCCCAAGAGGAAGGTGAATGATGTAGCACAACGGCAAATTTTCCTCAGGAAGAACCAAGGTTTATCGAACCAGTAGGACTCCAAAGATCTCCAGCAAGGTGCCAAGAGGCGCATACCTACACACAACACAAACAATTTAGTTTCCCCCCAATGACAGGAAGGTTGTCAAGTTTCCTGGTCCTGCTAAAACAAAGAGATTAAAACGTATGTACAAATAACACTAAAAGTAAAATGGACCAGCGAGCGAGTGATAACTGAAAACAAGTAAAGGAGGTTGTAAACAATGTAATAATATGGACCGGGGACCATAGTTTCACTGGTGGTGTCTCTCCAAATGAAAAAAGACAAACATGCTGGATGAACAAATTACAACTGGGCAATTGAAAAAATTGCAATACAAACTAATCATCATAAGAAAAGTTCAAGGAGATATACATGTAGGCACTACGTCAAACATACATAGACCGTAATCCAACTGCATCTATGACTAATAATCCACCTTGGGAGCGCTTCTATGCTTGCCTTGCGCTGGTATTAAGTTGCAAGCAACGGACTAATGCATTAAGCACAATACATAATATAAGCAACATTCATGATCATGAAGACACAAACACTGTTGTTTTACCCTTAGCAGCAATGTAACGCCCCAAGATCGGTACTATGCAGACTTTAGTGTTCCAGCCAAAACCGCATAATAACGATCCTAAAGGACGCTCACCAGGCATAACGTGCACGTCGCAACACACATGTTATGCGGGTGGAATTGTGATAACATTACAACAGTTCTCGATGGAAGCCACAAAAGAACATATATACAACAACGACTCACCGAGTCAAGAGCAAAAGATACAATACAAAGAACCAAGAAACAGCGGAAGCGAAATAGTATCCGACTACGGATAAGAATACAAATTGGACTAAGAGTCCTAAAGATAAACGAAGGCACCATATCCCTGCCCAGGCCAAGCCGGAGGGATTCCCAAGCTAATGTCGTCAGACTTCAAACCTGTCGGTTGCATTGGAATAGCAGCCCCGAAGGGGTCAGTACTATAAACAGTACTGGCAAGTAATACTCACAAGATATCAAAGCTGGAATTCCGGGGGAAGAGGATTAGCGATTGAGGCGGCGGCAAGCAGCACTAACAACTTATAGAGACACGCTACAACTTCCATCTAAAAGAGACAAGGTACGAGAGCGCATAAGGAACCAACTATACTACTCACCACAACAAAAACCCGCCCAAGTATTACTCCCTCGATCAACCACCCACGAGGAAGCAATCAGGGCAACTCACACGGTGGACAAGTTTTATGGGTTATTATTCAAGTGATCTATCTTACTAGTCAAGTTATAATCATTAGGTGCAAGTTGTCTATGATCTTTTTAGCCAGCACATTTCACCAAGTCATCCATAACTGCGGACACGGCTTTTCGAAAAGATTTCACCCTGCAGGGATGCACCAATGAACCCACACGCATCGAAACACTCGCTTAGAGGTGTACCGGTGGAGCGTTCGACGCAATACTTCCCTTCTCTACAAACAAGTCCAGGGAGCCACCTAGCTAGGTCTGATCCACCTTGAGAGTCCGGCCGAAGCTTCAAGGTGGGCTTAACCGTTGCGTCAACGGCTTCGGGAGGGAACACTCATACGATTGCCCCTCCTTCCACATGCGATTAACGCACGGTTCGCAACCCTACCGTAAGTAACCACGTATCCATCATCATCTTACATGCTCATCATCATCATCGTTGTACGCGCGCAAATGGAAACACCCGAACTACTTGTGGCACCTAGACATGTTTGAAGATCCGGTAATAGATTGCGGGGAGGCCCATAGAACTCCCACATGTGGTTAGTGCGCTCAGTCTTGGATCAGCGGAAAAGAACTCGGGTCCTAGGCGACACTAGTAAAACAAATCACCACGATTGGCCTTCCGCCGGTGCCTTATCTTTTTATTAAGTTATTCCCATCGCAACAGAAAATAAAGATTAACATTTTAGTTGAGCCTAGCTATCATGTTATAAGGAAGACTAGATAAAGAGATAACAGGACTCAAGCAAAGCACCTAAGCATGCACTAGGACTCGCAAGGCTAACAAGGTAAACAAGCAACAGGTTAATAGGATGTGGAGGTGTGGCTATATCATGGCTGCCAGGTAAACATGCAAATAGGATCGGGACACAAGCATCGTGACATAAGGCTAGCAAGGAACAAAAGATAGGACGAGTAAGAGACAGAAAACAAGCAAAGATAGCAAGGGAGTATCACTTGCCTGCAATCCGGTAGAGGTAGCAGGACATGTCGTTGCTCACATCAACTCAACGTCCTAATCCCAAAGAAGCAACGAACACTGGGCAACGGAAAAGATGCATTTTACTCTACGGCAAAAGAAGCGGCATGTTGATGACATGAATGCATGACAAATTAGATGCGATTCAATTTTATTTCCTAACACATGGTAAATCATTTTAAATGGGATCGGTGCAAAATATAGATGTACCGGATAAACCCCATAATTAAATTAGTTGATTTAATTCAACTAAATAGATAAAGGTGCGATGTTTAATTAATGATGCATGATTTTATAAGATACGCATATATATGGTATAGGGGTTAGGGTTTGGGTTCACACGTCGGATTCGGGATCTTCGGATTCGGGGTTGTCATCTTCGGACCAGGGAGGAAGTAGTCGAAGTAGTCGTTGTAGTCGAAGTAGTCGTTCGTCCGGAGTCGAAGTAGTCGACGTCGTGGAAGTAGTCGTACTCGGGTTGTCGTCGTTGCGGACCTTGGCGTTCCGGGCATCGGGTCAACGGGGTTCCACGGCATCGGGGATCTGGGATCTTGTCGGGTTCCGGTCTTCGGACTTCACGGACGCGCACGAAGGCGGCCGGCACAAACGGACTCGAAGCGGAGAACTTGGCGGGTCGCCGTGTCGTACTTGTCGTATCCGATCTTCGGGGATTCACAACGTCGGGGATCGGGCTTCACGTCGGGAACGGAAACAAGGAACTCACGTCGGGGAGGCTCCGGTTCACGACGGGAACGTGCACGCATGGAGACGTGCGGACACGCGCGACACGGAGGCAGGCATCGGGTACGGAGCACGGACGGAGACGGGGAACGCCGCACCGGGTCGGGAAACACGGAGAGAGAGGCGTCGGGAACACGGTAACGAAATCGACATTCGGAGATGGGAAGCAGCACACACAACAACCTCACGGCGCAACGGTCTTGAGCAGGGACACGGCCGAGCCGGTGTGGGGCAGAGCCAACGGAGAAGAGGTCAGGCGGTCTCGGGGAGGATCGGGACAGGGCCGCAGCGATAGAGGAGCAGGGGTGGCTCGGGCACAGGCACGAGAAGGAGCCGACGGCGGCCGGAGCTGGCCAGGCTCGACGGAGAGGAGGCCAACGACGAGGTGAAGCAGGGCTGGCCGGACTCGGGAGTGATGGGAGGATGGCATCGGTGCAGGATGGCGCGGTGATGGTGGGGACGGTCGGGCCGAGCTCGGGCGAGGCGAGGTCGGGGACGAGGAGGCACGGATGAGAGGGAGGAGGCGGCCAAGGGGAGCTAGGCGCTGGGGAAGAGGGGGGAGGCAGAAGGTGGCCGAAGGGGAGGGAGCTCGAGCCGGTCGGGAGGAGGGTGAGGGGATCGGGGTCGGGTGAGGAAGAATGCCACGGGAGGAAGAGAGAAGAAAAAAAGAGGAAGAAAAAAGAGGAGGGGTAAAAAGAATGAAAAGAGGGTGGAAGGGCGTCTCCGCGAAAAGGAAAAACAAGGGGAGGGAGGCTCCAAAAAGGCAAGGGGTGGGAAAGGAAAACTGCCAGGGGATTTCTAGGGTTTGGAGGTTAGGTGGGCTTGGGCCGGTTTGGGCTGCTCTCTCGCGTCTCAAAATTATTTTTCTTTTGCAAATTAAATTTGGCAATTAATCTTAGAAAACGGAGACGACTGTCTCGGTAAAACTTTTCCGGCAATTTTTAGCAAAATAAAATAGGGTTTAATAAAAATATTTTTTGCGGACAAAACATGCGATGCGATGATGCTGATGTCATGATGATGCAAAGAGAAAAACAAACAAAAATCTAATTTGGGGAAAACCTCGTGACATTACAAGCAACAACACATCCTCATCCTTAGACGTTTATGTCACTCGTGGCTATACACGGAGGATTCATGAACCTACTATCTAGCACAAAAATCTTTGTCGGAGATCAAAACAATCACTTGGCTAGAGTAACCACATACATCGGAGAGCGTGCAAGATCATAAATAAAACATATAGTAAACATGAACAATCTAATCATAATTTCACAATTCATCAGATCCTAGGATATCTGTATTCTTATTATGGAAAATATCTCTAGATTTACTCACTGAGAAATGAGAAATGTTGTTCTGAACTAACAATATGCTTTTCTTGTCTAACTACTATACACTATGTTAGCACCCATTTTTGGCAAGTCACAGGTTCAAGCTCACTCAGGAGGAGATGGCGACTTGGAGAGAACCTGGAGTGATGACCCGACGGGAGCCAACCCGGATTAGCCAGAACCCGGCGCAGGCCAGACTCGAGTATCCTGAAGGTTCCAGAGGCCGCTTTAGGGAAGCCGGACTTGAGGTTGTTTGACGCTCGCGAGGCCCAGAAATGGAAGTCGGATGCAGTACGATAGAAAAACTTCAAGGGCAACACGGAAGGGCAAAAGGCGACTTTCCAGAAGAAGCCGGAAAAGGCGACTTTCCAGAAGAAGCCGGAAAAGGATGCTTGGAGTCCGGGTCCAGTACGAAGCCGGCCAAGGCTTTTACCTAGTTTAGAGATAGAAACCGACTTATATCACGAGTTGTAATCCTTGTAGAAGTACAATACTTGTACGGGAAGTCCAGCCGCCTCATTATATATGTAAGAGGTGATGGCCGATTGAAATTAAGCAAACAATTGACAATCAATACAAACCCTACTTTTTACTCTCAAACCCTTGTTCCTGCTTCCGTTATTCGGCGACTTCGCGTGAGTTCATCGAGTATCGACAATCGAGCTAAGAGCGGTCAAATCCGGCTTAGTTCAACCAATTGTCGCCGGCTTCCTCTGATGGGGTCCCTCCCGAGGGGCTGGGGCGTCTGGTCCAAAAAGCGCTGGCTTGTTGTCTTGCGTATCGCGCTACAAGTCGGCCTCCCGCGGGGCGAGTTGCGGAGTATCTCCCCCGCACCGCGGGTACACGAGGACGTGGTCGTGTGACGCGTTTTTAGCGTAACACACTTTTTGGCGACTCCGCTGGGGACAATTTCAAACCTAAATCGAGCAACAATGACCGGTTCTAAGGTTACAGATTTGTTTGCCATCACTACCAACAACGTCATCAAATCTACTCTCAAGGCTTTGTCGGAAGCACAATGCCAAGGCCTAGATGAGTGGAAGAACAAGAGAAATGAGGAGTTCGAAGCACTGCTACTCAAGCGGGAACAAGAAGACGAGGAGTTGTACTTGGCCAGCTTTAAGTTAGATTGGCAAGGCGTAACTGCGCCGATCAAGGAGCCGGAATATGTACCTCTGAGCATCAATACCTACAAACCCGCTGTAAGTAACAGTACTTTTTCTCCTGAGCAATTAGCCGAAATTCAGTTTCATGTTTCGCAAGGTACGAACAATGTTTATGATCTTATGCTAGAACATGAAAAGGCTAAGAAAAACACCATCCAAGGCCAGACATTGGATACACAACCGATGAGCCCGTATAGGGAAAACCGGCTTGTTAATGCACTACCTTGTCCGACTCCGATCCAGACTTTATCCTACCCGATAGGACAGACAGGACCAGAGGTGCGACTTCTGGGACACGGGTCAATGCCGAATTCAGATTTGGCTCCTTGGATGCAATCCGGCCCTGTGGCCAATTCTTCTCCTGTTCCGACTCAATCGGCCAACATGGACGATTTGGTGGTCGAGTTCAGGAAGAAATTGGATCAATTAGCGTATGATAAATTCGGGGTTATACCTAAACATAGAACCTACGTTAAACCCTACCCCAAATATTTTGATCTACAACCCTATCCACCTGGCTATAGAGTCCCTGAGTTTTCTAAATTTAATGGGGTGGACAACAAGTCGACATGGGAGCATATTAGTCAATATTTGGCTCAATTAGGCGAAGCTAATCATGATCACATCAAAGTTCGCCTATTCTCGTTGTTGTTAATCGGTGTTGCTTTTTCTTGGTTTTTGGCTTTAGCTCCTAATTCTATACACGCTTGGTTTCACTTGGAGCAAAAGTTTCATGAGCACTTCTTTGCCGGATAAATTGAATTAAAGTTGTCCCATCTCACATCGGTTAAACAGAAGCATGACGAATCGGTATCCGATTATATCAAGAGATTTAGAAACACAGGAAACCGGTGCTATAACTTGGCGATAACTGAAAGGGATATGGCCGACTTAGTTTTTAACGGGTTGAGATCGTATCTAAAAGAGAAGCTAGAAGGACACGAGTTTTCCTCTGTCCGACAAGTCCAGGAGAGAGCTCTGGCTCATGAAATCCGAGTTAACGAGTCCAAGGATTCGCATCGGATAAGCAGGAGTCGGCTTAATGCTATTGAACACAATCCCGACTCCGGTGATGAAGCCGATGTTTACGCATCCAAGTTTGTTTGGCCTAGTAAAGCCAAACCCTATATGTGTGATGACTTAAAGCCGATTCGTAAGAATCGGGACGGTGAGGTGAAGTGTAGCTTTGACGTAGGCAAATGCGATAAAATATTTGATGCCTTGTTAAAGGATAAAGTGATACGAATTAGTCACATTATACCATCACCTGATGAATTAAGGCGACGTGCTTATTGCAAGTATCACAATTCTTTCTCTGATGCTACTAATGACTGCAATGTCTTTCGTCGATAGATTCAATCGGCCCTCAACGATGGACGATTGAGCTTTGCTGGCATGGCCATTGACACACAGCCATTCCCAATGAACATGCTAGATTTGGAGGGAAAGAAAGTTCTTCTTCGGCCAGAGGCGGCCGAAGGCGCTAACAAATCTAATGTGGTTATTGGTGAGCCCAGGAAAGAAGCCGCCAGCAAGGAAGTGAGAAGGCAGGTCACGTTGAGCCGGCAACCCGATGGACAGGAGGTTATCAAGATCACCATCAAGAGCTTCGCGCTCGGGGGGCAACAACCACGAGCAAGAGAATCACCACACAGATTCATGAAGCCCAGGAACACGAAAGTCGGCAAGTGGAAAACGAATCAGGTTGAGTACAAGCCGAAAAGAATCAAGCCGACTTTCGACATGCTACTGAATAAGTACGTACGCCAGGCCGGATCAAAGTGGGACCAACGGCATGGGAAACGGCCTAGGTCACCATCTATCGAAGGAAGTTGCCAATATCAGAAGTCGGCTGGGGAGTCCAAGCATCAAGCAAACCGGCAAACTGTGCAGAGCCGACTTGTGTATCCTGGTGACTCCTCATACTGGCGAGTCAAGGCGCAAGGAGCTAAAGCAGCTGACATAGGAAGTGGCTTGGTCCCAAACAACTCATTGGTCATTGGAACGCATGTGTTGAAACTGAAGGACCCGGCCATCAGGTTGGCAAATGATGAGCCGATACTTGCGATCGTGCCCAAGGTGACATCCAGTGACCATGAAGCCGGATCCAGCCAAGCTGTAGCGACCAAACCCCGGGATCCAAAATATACCCAGCCAAAGTGGTGCCCGCCAGGTATAACGAAGACGCAAAGGCGGAAGCTGCAGAGGGCAAGAAACCGGGAAAAGGCGGAAGGAGAAGCTGAGCGAGTCAGAGATGCTAAATTCAACGCTGAAAAACCAATGGTGTCGGCTCAAGTTTGGGTACCCAAGCCGACTCCTGTGACAACTCCTTTGATGATTGCACCAAGTCCTGCTATAAGCGATGAAATGGAGCCGGTCTCCGTACCAACCATTACTTATTCATCATGGGTAGATGAGGTGGAAGCAGCGGACTTCGAAGCAGGGGACAAGACGGCAAGGGGCGAGTCGGATAACGAGTCGGCAAATGGGGACTCGGCAGAGAATTTGGCGAGTGAGGAGCTGGTAGGAGATGCGTCAGAAACATTGGAGTCGGCAATAAACGAGTCGGCCAATAGGGACCCGGCAGAGAATTCGACGAGCGAGGAGCTGGCAGGAGACGAGTCAGAAACATTGGAGTCGGCAATAAACGAGTCGGAAAATCCAACAGATGAAGATCTGCTGGACTATGAAAGTACACTGACTCGGGTAGGTATGGACATTAACATGGTATATTATTTGCCTGCTGAATTCCGTGCTGTAGAATAAGAAGGCGAAGTAGAACAGCTCAACTTTGGACCCAAGAATGCCGTCTTCGAGAAACCTAAGGGACCGGTTAAGCACCTTAAACCTTTGTACTTCAGAGGACATATCAACGGGAAGTCGGTTACCAGGATGATGGTTGATGGAGGTGTTGTGGTAAACCTGATGCCGTACTCTGTCTTCAAAAAGTTACAGCTAGAAGATAATGATCTAATGAAGACGAACATGGTACTGAACGGGTTCGAAGGAGGAGAAGGAATAGAGGCCAAAGGTGTTATAAGTTTGGAGCTCACGGTAGGAAGAAGGAATAGAGGCCAAAGGTGTTATCAGTTTGGAGCTCACGGTAGGAAGCAAAACTTTGGCTACTGCATTCTTTGTTGCTGAAGTGCAAGGGAACTACAATGTGCTACTTGGACGGGATTGGCTCCATGCAAATCAGTGTGTGCCATCTACCATGCACCAGCAGCTCGTACAATGGATCGACGATGAGATTGAAGTCATTCATGCTGATAACTCGCCATGTATTGCTTTAGCCGAGTCCATTGCTGATTGGCAACCCTTAAAAAGTACATGTCTTTCGATGCGTGATTTATCCGGGTTTGATTTCCTGAGTGCAACCAGGGACGGATTCGTGCCAATATCTCTAAAGCCGATTGGTGGTAATCGGCTGCGGCTCAAGTAAAATGGATTCCAATGACGAATGGCTGCAAAGACATCTGGATGAGTATCGGGCCGGGAGGAACGATATGTGTGAAGCAATTGAAGAACCAGATGATATGGACAAGTTGGGACAAGGTTTTACGTCGGCCGACCCGCTCGAAGAGGTAGATATTGGGGATGGCACTATTCCCAAGCCGACTTTTGTGAGCAGGAACTTAGAAGCCGATTATAAATCCGAGTTAATCGCGCTAGTAAAGGAATTCGTGGACTGCTTTTCTTGGGAGTACCACGAGATGCCCGGGTTAAGCCGAGAGCTCGTCGAGCATCGGTTACCGATAAAAGCCGGCTTCAGACCACATGAGCAGCCGGCTCGCAAATTCAACCCGGCAATATATGACCGGATCAAAGAAGAGATTGGCCGGCTTCTAAAGGCCAATTTTATACGGTCTTGCAAATACGCTGACTGGATCTCCAACATTGTGCCAGTCGAGAAGAAAGGATCCGGTAAGATCAGGGCATGTATAGACTTCAGGGATCTAAATCGAGCTACGCCCAAAGATGAATATACTATGCCAATAGCCGACATGCTTATCAATGATGCCTCAGGGCACAAAGTCATCAGCTTTTTAGACGGAAACGCGGGGTACAATCAAATATTCATGGCCAAAGAGGACTCGGCTAAGACAGCATTTCGCTGCCCCGGGTTCGTTGGTTTGTTTGAGTGGACAGTAATGACCTTTGGGTTAAAGAATGTTGGTGCCACATATCAGAGAGCGATAAACTTAATATTTCATGATCTTCTTGGAGTTGTAGTGGAAGTATACATTGATGACGTAGTTGTCAAGTCGGACGGCGAGTTAAATCATTTGGCGGACTTACGACTTGCGTTTGAAAGAATGAGGAAGTACGGGCTCAAGATGAATCCTTTGAAGTGTGCCTTCGGCGTGTTGGCTGGGAAGTTCCTTGGTTTTATCATACATGAAGCTGGCATAGAGATTGATCCGACAAAGATTGAAGTTATCCAGAAAGTGCAGGCGCCGACTTGCAAAAAGGACGTGCAGAAATTCCTAGGCAAGGTAAATTATTTGAGAAGGTTTATTTCTAACTTGTCTGGGAAGGTTGATGCGTTCACACAGATCCTTCAGCTCAAGAATGTTGACGAGTTCACCTGGGGGGCAAGGCAGCAAGAGGCATTTGATAGAATAAAAGCCTGCTTGTCTACACCTCCAGTTCTAAGGAAGCCGGCTCGTGGTCTACCGTTCCGGCTTTACATTCCTGCCGAGGAAAAGTTGATTGGAGCAGCCTTAACCCAAGAAGCCGAAGGACAGGAGTACGTCATCACATACCTAAGTCGGCGACTGCTAGATGCCGAGTCCAGGTACAGCTTTGTGGAAAGCTTGTGCCTATCTCTTTATTTTGCTTGCACCAAATTGTGCCATTCTCAGTGGACGAATTGGGGCAAATGGTCGTATGGGTTCATTGAATATGATTTGGCCTATGAACCTCTCAAATCTATGAAAGGCCAGATTGTAGCCGACTTCATCGTCGAACATCGGATTGACCTGGAGCAAGAAGTCGACTTGAATGTCGTGTCGGCTGTACCGTGGAAAATTTATTTTGACGGCTCAGTTTGCAGTAATGGGCAAGGAGTCGGCATTGTGTATATTTCGCCCCACGGTACTATTTTTGAGGCCTCTTGTTGTCTTGATTTTTTTTGCACTAACAATGAAGCCGAATACGAAGCTCTTCTATTCGAGTTGGAAATTTTAATGGACGCAGGGGTAACTCATGTTAAGGCATATGGTGACTCGCTGCTTATTGTCCAGCAAGTGGCCAAGATTTTTCAGTGCAACAGTGGATCACTCAACATATACCTTGACAGATGCTTGGACATCATATCGACTCTGGATTACTTTTCGATATCTCATGTGTCCAGGTAGGACAACTGGCTTGCCAACGAGTTGGCACAGCAGGCATCGGGCTATCATGTCAGTAGAGGAGTATTTTTCACAGCGAAGAAGCCGGTGCTAGCTGTTGTCAACAATGTTGAAACCGGAGGAGAAGCCGGCTTATCTAAGTCGGCTCTGGAGGAACCTGGTGGAAACCAGTCAGCTGATTGGAGGACGCCTATTGTTGATTATTTGAGGGATCCAAGTCAGAAAACGGATAGGATTGCTCGGCGGCTTGCTTTTAAGTATACCTTGATAGACGACGAGTTATATCGCCGAACAGCCGATGGTCTTCTTCTAAGGTGCTTGGACAAAGACCATTCCCGGGTTGCTATGGGGGAAGTGCATGACGGCAAATGTGGAACACGTCAGTCGGCTCACAAAATGAAGTGGATGCTCAGACGAGCCGTATTCTATTGGCCAACGATGATTAATGATTGCTTCAGATACTACAAAGGGTGTGAAGCATGCCAGAGGTTTGGAGATGTTCAGTTGGCGCCAGCTTCATTTCTTAATCCTATAATAAAGTCGTGGCCTTTTTGAGGATGGGCATTGGACTTTGTTGGTATGATCAACCCGGCTTCATCCAAAGGGCCTCGGGTTTGTATTGGTTGCTACTGATTATTTCACCAAGTGGTCTGAAACAGTACCCCTCAAGAATATGATCCACAAAGAGGTAATTCAATTCATTACAGAGCATATTGTTCACCGATTCGGTATCCCGCAAACTCTCACTACAGATCAAGGTACCTCCTTCATGGCTAAGGAGGTAAAACAGTTTGCCGAATCACTTGGGATCAAAATGCTCAGTTCGTCTCCGTATCATGCTCAAGCTAATGGACAAGCCGAGTCAAGCAACAAAATTCTGATCAAGTTGATTAAGAAGAAAGTACAAGACTAACCGAGGAGGTGGCATGAGGTACTGTCCGAGGCATTATGGGCTCACAGAATCTCAAGGCATGGTGCAACTAAGGTAACTCCTTTCGAGTTAGTATATGGACAAGAAGCCGTTTTACCAGTAGAAGTAAGTCTGGCTGCTTTGAGGTTCGCTAAGCAAAACGACTTGTCGGCTGAAGATTACAACAATTTGATGATGGATAACATAGACGATGTAGCCGACAAACATGTAAGGGCTTTGAAGGACATTGAAAAGGAGAAGTTGCGGGTGACAAAAGCTTATAACAAGAGAGTCCGACTTAAGGATATTCAAATCAGTGACTTAGTCTGGAAGGTTATACTGCCAGTTGGCTCTAAAAGTCGGAAATTTGGCAAATGGTCACCACGTTGGGAAGGGCCACTGCGAGTCATAAGGATTGTACCCGGCAACTCATATCTGGTGGAAACATTGGAAGGCAGCATATTGCCTCGAGCTATTAATGGGAAATATTTGAAGAAATTCCACCCAAGCGTCTGGCAAACTACATGAGCCGCACATATGGCCGATATAAATATATTGCCCTTAGCATATGGCCGATGAGCTTAAGCATCGCCCTTAGACAAATCTTCTACATTGAATATTTTCTAGTACGCAAGCTCTACTAGAAAAAATAGGGGGGCATGTGTCAGCACTCATTTTTGGTAGGTCACAGGTTCAAGCTCACTCAGGAGGAGATGGCGACTTGGAGAGAACCTGGAGTGATGACCCGACAGGAGCCAACCCGGCTTAGCCAGACCCCGGCGTAGGCCAGATTCGAGTTTCCTGAGGCCGCTTCAGGGAAGCCGGACTTGAGGTTGTTTGATGCTCGCGAGTCCTAGAAATGGAAGTCGGATGCAGTACGATAGAACGAGTTCAAGGGCAATACGGAAGGGCAAAAGGCGACTTTCCAGAAGAAGCCGGAAAAGGATGCTTGGAGTCTGGGTCCAGTACGAAGCCGGCCAAGGCTTTTACCTAGTTTACAGATAGAAACCGACTTATATCACGAGTTGTAATCCTTGTAGAAGTACAATACTTGTACGGGAACTCCAGCCGCCTCATTATATATGTAAGAGGTGATGGCCGACTGAAATTAAGCAAACAATCGACAATCAATACAAACCCTACTTTTTACTCTCAAATCCTTGTTTCTGCTTCCGTTATTCGGCGACTTCGCGTGAGTTCATCGAGTATCGACAATCGAGCTAAGAGCGGTCAAATCCGGCTTAGTTCAACCAATCGTCGCCGGCTTCCTCTGACGGGGTCCCTCCCGAGGGGCTGGGGCGTCTGGTCCAAAAAGCGCCGGCTTGTTGTCTTGCGTATCGCGCTACAAGTCGGCCTCCCGCAGGGCGAGTTGCGGAGTATCTCCCCCGGCACCGCGGATACACAAGGACGTGTTCATGTGACGCGTTTTTAGCGCAACACACTGTGTCTTGTCTGTTCCTAGATGCTGCCGCTTGGTCAAGATTTTATACAGCTGGCCATCCGGACAAACCTGGTGTTCTTCTATTTTGAAGGTATGTTATGTTCTATAGGATATTGAAAATTCTTTTTCTATTTAAGATATATTCCAATTGACCATTATTATGGGTAGGTGCAACAAGTAACAACTGAATTGTTGTCTTTCTGGTGTCCGGCTTATTGATCACCTTAAAGTCGTGGATGTGACGTTGGATGATATAGATTAATGTCTATGTGCTAATCTTTGTGACATTGGATGATATAGATTAATGTCTACTCCCTCCGATCCTAAATATAAGATGTTTTAGCCACTTTCCATTTTAACTAGATGTGGAACCAAATGAGTGAACATACACACTAAAACATGTCTGGACAAAAGCTAAAACATCTTATATTTCGGAACGGAGGGAGTATGTGCTAATCTTTGTTACATTGTAGCCCTTAATAAGCAAGCTCTAGCTCCATACTGTAGAATAAATTGTAAAAAATCAACTCTGCCTAGTTTTTCAGGACGTAGGTGAAAACAAAAGCAATAGATGAAAGCTAACCAAATAGATAAAAGGGGGAGAACGCTCAAGAGGATAACCTTATCATCGTGTTGTATCTCCCCAATTGCTGCAGATACACTTAATCAAGTGGCCACCTCCTTTACCTCTTGAATGCATATATATAACTCTTAACTGTGCGAAGAAATCAAGAGATCCCGGAGGCTCCCGGTAAGAGAGTTACGGATCGAAAAAAACCTTCCGGGTCGCCCCGCCCAGGCGATCCCAGAGGCTCCCCATCGCCGCCGCCTACTTCCCCGTTTCCGGCCCCTCCAGGCCGCTGCCGCCGCCGATGCCGCCAGCGCCCATCTCGCCAAAGGCGGAGGGCTGGTGAGGGCGCGTACGACCGATCTCCTCGGGCGGTGTGGTCGGCACGGCGGGCATGGGGATCTCGTGGAGAAGAGGATGGAGAGGAGGGGCGCGGAAAGCAACGACGGCGCTGGCTGGCGGCGGCGGGGCGGACCGATCTGGTCCTGGTGGTGTCTGCCCGGTTGCCTATGGTGCTGCGTGGTGTTCCCGCCACTCCTCGTACGATGGCGTTCCGCGTGTTTGCATAAAAGAGAACAACGCGTTTACCATAGCGGGAGCCTCGCCGTGGGTAAGGAGACCCGAAGGTTGCGGCGCAAATTGACGACTTCCTGACACTACCCGCTAGTGTCCATCCCCCGCCCGACGGCACGAGTTGGCAGTTGAAGAGCGTGAGACATTGCAGTGAGACAGAGGTTGCGGGGAAAAGCTTCCGTCTGGTTGTCCAGCGGCTGTAGTTTCCTCGACATCCGGCTGTGGTGGGTCTGCAGCGCCTCCGGCATCATGACCCCTCGGCATTGCAACTGGGGCCGCCCGTTGCTGCGGCGCCCCTGGAGGCTCCTGTGAGCGCGAGCATCGGGCCTCCAGTGCCCTACTCATGTGCCGCCTTTCCATGGGCGGAAGCGCGAGAGTGCGTGTGTGCCGCCGATAGATCGACGACGGCGGTGCTCTTGGCTCCCGTCGCCTTCCGAGCAGGAGCTATGCTTGGGGGAGATGAAATCGGTGTAGTTGATCGACGATGCAGCACGAACGCCCCCTACCTACCGCCAAATGTCCCTTGTCTAAACACGAACACCGGGGTAAGCGCACCCCTAGTTTTGTTCGCCCTAGTTTTGTTCGGGAGTGGGCACTTGATGCTACAAAATTGACTTCGGATCAAAGGTACAAGCACACCGAGATTTTACCCAGGTTCAGGCCACGCGTGCACGTAACACCACCCCGTGCCATTGATTTGCCGGCATCACCGGGATCCAACATCGGCGTATCTGGAGAAGCCCTGTCGCCTCCACGTCACATGGGTTTGGCCCATCGACAGCAAGGAGAGGAGGAGATTGGGAGGGACATGCGGCAGAAGGGGTAGGGTTCCCCCAGTTGCCTCCACTGAGGCGACAGGGGTCGTCCCTTGCGTGACTGGGATTTGAGGTGCTACAAAGCGTTTAGTGTAGTGGGCTCCCGATCATTATCTGCAAGAGCTCAGTGCATTTATACTCACAGGTAGAAAAAACTGCCACGATTGCAAAGCCCAAGTACCCAACACTGAATACGTACCTAAGATTAAGCAAGGATGTATGCATGTCATCTAATGTTTTACAGTGCAACGCCATCATTCTAGCAAAAGCAGTTAAGAATACGACCGACCCAGGACAAGCTCAAGATTGTGAAACCCCAAAATTTATTAAATATGAAAATCGGTTCAACCGAACCAAAGAAAACAAAAGACGTAAGCTGTCAAAAAAAAAAACTGTCAAACAAAGGACGTGATCTCAGAGCTGGCCGGGATCATCAAATAAAAGACCGTGAGCGTCATTCATCCGAAACAGCACCACTGTGACTCTGCGTGTTGTTAGTCCAGCAAAATCCCCACAGAACCATGGCGCCACGCGGGATTATGTTCATGGTCTTCTTCCTGGTTGTGGTGGCGACGACCACCACATCGAGACAAGCACACGGAAGGCTTCCGGGGGGAGAAGAAGCAGCAGCTCCAGGTACTGTCGTCAGCTTCCCGTCGGCCTTGATCCCGGAAAAACCAAATGCACAATCAAGATCTCCTCCCCAACCTTCACTGCAACAACCAATGCACTGCCTGGGGCATTTGATCAATGTCTTTTCGTGTTTACCTTACCTGACTCTCGCTAGCCCAGCGCCCCCAGACACATGCTGCAACCACTTCCGTTTGCTACTTCAAAGCAATGCAACTATGTGCCTCTGTCATATTATTAGAGACAACCCCCGCCTGAGACCCTTCATCAACGGGACGATCGACACATTTAGGATGTACGCGCTTCCTCTGACGTGCATGACTGTAGTACCACTACAGTTGATACTTTGCTTTTGTAAGTGAATTTCACAGTTTCTTTTTTTAGGTTTAAGCAAAAATATTGTTTGTTACCTGACAATGTTACTTTTGTTTCATCAGTTGAACCACTCCCTCCGTTGGCTCTGCCGGAAGCCACCCCGTTGATGAACACAACGCAAGTTGAAGACTGATATAGTCACGCCTTGACAATGTTATATGTTTACTATGAAGTGGAACCAGTGATGTCACGCTACAATTATTATTATGTATGTAACCCTCGGATGTATGCATAGAAAGTAATTAAACACCCTCAAGTATCTATCGAGTGTAGCTTATTATTCCGTATGTAACTTGTTTGTTTCAGAAATATTATTAGGAGCCCTAGGGGGAAATGATATGTATTGTTGATTGTTGTAAATTGATAAGCATGGATATTAAAGATGTTGTACGCAAATCTACAACTATAATCCAACACGCAACGTTCACGAAACATACCGTTGAGTAGACATCATTTCATCTGCATATATATTTTGAACAGGCTTTCACTTTGCCTTCATCGTTGTGGAATATAACTCTTTCTTTGTAGACCTTTACTTTAGAAACTTCATTCTCAGCTGCCCAATATGAAATACATGTAGGGAGTTTGATAAATTAATCCTTCCCATTCATTTTGGTGGCTGCCACCTACAAAGCAGCAGGTATGCAACCGTCAAGCAAATGCTCTATCAGACTGTTATTGAGGAACCGGCAGTCTAGAAAAAATTGAGTTTATGTACAGATGGATCTCGGAGTGAGCTCCGAACAGGAACAGGACCTAGTCCAAGAACACACTCACACACCCCACAACCCACGTATCCATCTAGGTGTCTCCTGGGTCATGTGTGCGCATACGCCCTCTGCGATCTCCTCCTTCACATGGCCGCCACCGCATCCGGTTGTAGAGTAACGTTCTGGAAGGTCCTCATGTTCCTCATGTTCTTCTCCTTCCAAACCCCCCAGATCGAATAGATGATCATTCCGCTGGCCTCTCGTCTTCGTTCTTTAGGGATTCCTGCAATCATCTCATCCCACCACTTGTTGAGGTTTTTTCCATTGGGCATCGGTGGAGTCCCAAGCTGCCCGTTCCAAGCGAAGATTTGCTCCCACGCCCTTTCCGAGAAGGAGCATTCTAGGGTGAGGTGTTGCACCGTCTCTGGACGATTCTACAGAGCTTGCAAATTTGATCATGCGGCCAACTTCCGATAGCCAAGTTAGTTGTTGTGAGGATCTTGCCATGCAGCACCATCCATGCGAAGAATTTTCACTTCGCCTCTGCATGCCCTCGCCAGAATTTTGCCAAGCGGAAAGGAGCAGTGGAACCCATGAACTGACAGCAGTATGCCGAGGCCGCCGTGTATACCCCAATGGCAGTCCACCACCATTTAATGGTGTCTGGCGTCATGCTCGGTTGTTGAGTGTACGTGTTGTATAGGTATTACGTGTGTGTTTAGCCCTCCTCCTTCCTTCTATAGTAGAGGACGTGGCTAGCCCTGTACCTATATATATATATGTATATGCACCCGATCAATACATCAAGAGTTGCATCCTATTCTTCTACATGGTATCAGCCTTCCTTTGGTCCCCCTAACCCTAGCCGGCCTCCGCCCCTCCCCTAACCCTAGCCGGCCGTCGCCTCCTCTTCTCCTGCCGGCCGCCGCCCTCCACCCCTACTGGCCGCCGCACCACCCACCTCCCCCTTCCCCTCTACTCCCTACCAGCCGCCGCCGCCTCTCAAGCCGGTCGCCGCCTCCCCACAAACCCTAACCCTAAGTCGGCCGCCGCCCTCCACCCCAACCGGCCGCCGCCATGTCGTCTTCCGTCTCCAACCACAGCAACCCGTTCGGCTCCTCCAGCTTCAAGCCCGCCGCACCCAACCCCGCGCACATCCGCGACGTCCCCATCTCCGACCATATCCCCATCAAGCTTTCTCACGCCTCCGCTAACTTCTACGCGTGGAAGACCTACTTCAAGCTCCTCTTCCGCGAGTACCACCTCTCCGACCACGTCGACGGCTCCGCGAACCTCCACGCCCTGCGCCACGACGCCGATTGGATGGCGATCGACGCCATCATCATCCGCTAGCTCTTCCTCACCGTCGCCCCGGACATCTTCCATACCGTCGTCCGTGATGACGACGACGCCTACACGGTGTGGACCAAGATCACCGGCCTCTTCACTAATAACAAACTCCAGCGGATCGTCTTCTTGCAGCAGGAGTTCTTCGGTTGCCATCAGAACGACCTCTCCCTCGACGCCTACTGCATGCGGCTCAAGAGCCTCACCGATGAGCTCAACGACATCGGGTTCAAGATTGGGACTGAGCTTCTTCTCTCCACCCTCACCGTCGGCCTCGGCGAGGATCTCGGCAATGCCGCCTCCAACCTCACCCTCATAGCCAATCCCACCTTCGAGCAGGCGATCGACTACCTCCGCCTTGAGGAATGGCGCCTGAAGAACACGAGGACCCGCGCCACCCACACCGCGCTTTGGGCCAGCGGCTACAGCATCAACCCCCCTCGCGGTGCGCCGCCCCCTCCGCCGTTCCAGCCGCGCCCACCGGTGCCCCTGGCACCCGCCCTTGCGCCTCCACCGCAGCAGCAGCAGGGCCGCAACAACGACGGTGGCCGCCGCCGGCGTCGCGGTGGCTAGCCACGTGACAACACCGGTGCCCCGCCGCACGTCGGCTACCAGCAGCTTACACCGCCCTGGAGTGGCGGCCACAACCCCTGGACGGGCGTGGTGCACGCCTACACTATGTCGGTGCCCCGCGCGCCCGCCCCCGGCATCCTTGGATCGCGCCCACAAGCTCATCAGGCTCACTTCGCCGCGCCGTAGCACGGTGCCCTGGCCTACCAGCCGTCCCCGCTGCCTACCTACGAACCGGCGCTCTACACCGCCCTGCAGCAGACGCCGCCTCCCGGTTCCTACACCGGCGGTGGTGACTGGTTCATGGACATTGGCGCTTCCGCCCACATGGCTGCCCGCCCGGGTAACCTATCCTCTGTTTCCCCCACTTCCACTTCCTCTCGCATCGTTGTCGGTAATGGCGCCGGCCTTCCTATTTCTCACATCGGTTCCACTCATTTTCCATCTAATCTAAACAATTGTCTATCCATAACGTCTTAGCTTCACCACATCTCATTCACAATTTAGTATCTCTTCGTAATCTTTCCCGTGTTAATTCTGTAACCGTCAAATTTGACGCGTTTGGTTTTTCTGTTAAGGATGCTCGCACCCGGATGGTCCTCCACCGATGTGATAGTCTCGGCGACCTGTACCCCATCCAGCCGTCGCCGGCCACCGCTGGACCTCGGGCTCTCTCCGTCGGCGTAGATCTTTGGCTTGCTCGCCTCGGCCATCCTAACTCCACCACTCTGCATCAAATAATTAGGGGTTTCTCCTTTTCATGTAATAAAACGGAAGCTCACACTTGTGAAGCCTGTCGTCTGGGCAAACATGTTCGTCTCCCTTTAGTGCTTCATCCACAGTTGCGTCTTATCCTTTTAAGTTAATTCATAGTGCTGTATGGAGCTCACCTATTCCTAGTAATTCTGGCTTTGTCTATTATCTTGTCATATTGGATGATTACTCCCATTTTGTGTGGACGTTTACCTTACGTAATAACTCAGATGTTCCGGCTACCCTTGTCGCCTTTTACTCTTACGTCGCTACACAATTTGGCCGCCCCATGCACGCTCTTCAAACAGATAATGGGAAAGAATTCGACAACCTCACCATCTACACTCTTCTCACCACTCAAGGCACCGTCTTTCGTCTTATGTGTCCATATACTTCACAGCAAAACGGCCGGGCTGAACGAGTCCTTCGCACACTTAACGATTGCACCCGCACCCTCCTGTTTCATGACCACATACCCCCTCAGTTCTGGCATGATGCTCTCGCCACCGCCACCCTTCTCATTAACCTTCATCCTTGTCGTACCCGATGGAACTATGCTCCTCACCACCTCCTTTACGGGTCTACTCCATCCTATGACGGCCTTCGCATCTTCGGCTGTCATTGTTACCCTGGTATAGCTGCCACCACTCCTCACCAACTTACTCCACGATCCATCCCGTGTGTTTTTCTCGGTTACCCTGCCAACACCAAAGGCTACTGCTGCTATGATCCCGTGTCATCACCTCCCGACATGTTTACTTTGATGAGCACTGTTTCCCTTTTGCTACACAGGAACAGGTGGCACCCTCCTCTCCGGCCGCGGCTGGCCCCTCGCGGCGCTGCGCGGTACTCACCCTCGACACGCCCGCCGCCGCCCTGTCACCTGTTGCGGCCCCGACGCCGGCTCCGTCACCGGCCGCGTCGGCTGGGTCGCCAACTCTGTCGCCGGCCCCGTCCGCCGGGTCGCCAACTCCGTCCCCGGCCCTGTCCGCCGGGTCGCCGGCTCCGTCACCGGCCACGACCTCGGAATCCTCTGCGCTGCCCTTGATCCTTGCCTCGGGCGGCCCGCCTCCGGCCCCTGGACTGCCTCCCGTGGGTCCTCGTACCCGAGCACGCACAGGCGTCTTCCGCCCGAGCTCCCGGTACCCCGCCGACGAGTACGTCTGCACGGCGTCCACCTCCGCACCATCGCCATCACCACTTCCCACATCTGCTCGGGCAGCCCTACGCGACCCACTGTGGCTTGCCGCCATGCAGGACTAGTTCGACGCCCTACAAAGGAACGAGACATGGCAGCTTGTACCTCGGCCTCCCAATAACAACGTCATCACCGGGAAGTGGGTCTTCAAGCACAAGTTACGGCCTGACGGTACCCTCAATCGCCACAAGGCGCGGTGGGTGGTCCGCGGCTTTCGACAGCGTGATGGCCTTTGACGTAGCTACCTGCGTCAAATGAATATGGTTAGGTTGAGACTCCAAGTGCAGAGTGTATAGTATAGGAAAGACAGTTTTCCCCACGAGGGGTGACTCGAGGGTTTAATATCGAACTCTCGGGGAATCAGTAGTAAAAGATTTATCTTCTTATCCTTCTCTTGAAAACCTACAAAACAAAGTAAATTGTTTTGTACCCTCAACCTCACCAAGTGGTTGTCAAGCACAAGGTGTGAGAATGATATCAAAATAAAACAAATGCAAACAAGAAATAAATATGCAATGATGATAAATAAATATGCAAGGATGGTGGAAACAATGATGGATGATATTTTTGGGTTTTATATTGTGAATGCAAGATATAAAAGTATTTTTGTATTTTCGGATTTTTAAATGGCAGAAAATAGAAAATGGATAAAAGTTGTTGGAAAGGTGTTTCTTATGATTAAAAATGGACCGGGGTTCATGGTTTCACAAATGCACTCTCTCTTTAATAAAGTGGTAGACAATGGAACACTAGAATTAACATATGAGATTGCAACAAAAAGATTTCATGACAAGTTACTAATTATATGGGCATCACGTCCTAACATAGAGATCTTTTGTTTATTAATCTCTCTTACACTCCACCAAGATGTGAATTAAATCTTAGCACCTCAGTAATTAAGATAAATCAGAGCATAGCTTTAAGTCTTATGACATGAAGTTAAAATAAGAACATGCTAGATCTAGTCATGGAGAAGTGGCAACAATGGTCACACCCACACCTCCGGTAGCATGGTATTTTTCTTTATCCCTAGTGAGGCAACAAAGTATGGTAAAAATACCCAAGTGGATCGCGGAACTTCTCTCACTTTCACCGCAGTAGCCACACCCTCATTACTCCAACTAATGCACATGTTCCCCCACACACGCTCTCATAAACATGCTTGATCAAAACAAGTAGACAAGAACGGGGTACATAATATGCATCTATTTTCATAACTGAAACAAAATAATTGCAAGCTCAAACATATATTAACTCATAAAGAGATCCACCACAAAGGAATTACATAGATGACCGTAGTTCGGAAGCTCATACGGTGCTAATTAGTGAAGCTCAAAGAGAGGAGAGATACATAAGTTACTTCCACAAACCCATAGTCCAGGGGTGGACTACTCCCTCTTCATCATGGAGACGATGGAGATGTCGTTGGGGGAGATGGAGACCACACCGGCAGCGCCCCGCCAGAGTTTTCCCCCTCCAATTTGCAACTCCAGGTCTCTGTTTCGTGGTTTCTGTGTTTTGGCGGTGCTCTCCTCTGGAAAACGTCGGGGGGCTATTTTTATAGGAGTTTTTAGGTCAAGACGGAGGCGTGGGGACGAAGATCGACGGCAACGGAGCCTCGAGGCCCAAAAGAGGGGTCCCCACGCGGCCAAGGAATCTGGCCGCGTGGGACCACCTAATTTGGTCCTCAGGCCTCCTCTCGTGCGATTCCTTGACTCCCAAGCTTCGTTCCTTCCAAAAAAAATGATGCTCGTAAATTTCAGGTCATTTGGACGTCGTTTGGGTCCCTGAAACATCAAAATATAGAAAATAGGGTTTTCTGCCAGTGCAGGGTTAATTCTAGAAAAAATAGGAAAACTGCGAAATCTTCCCAAAATCATTATAAAACAATGATATAACCCTTATATGATGCAAATATAATTGAAATATGAGTATTATAATGCAAAGTTCATGTATGCATTTTACATGCATCAACATCCCCAAGCTTAACCTATACTCGTCCTCGAGTATAAAGGTGATAAAACCAACATGGACTTTGCATTTTAAGACTAACAATGGATATCAAAGATGATTACTATTGCTACATAAAGTCAAATGATTCATTCTTTAAAGGAGTAGCAATATGCAAGATAGATTATGAAGTGATATCAAATATTCAATGCAAGGATGTTCAATGATAATTCACAAAGTGTAACATAGAAGAAAGTACTATGGACCAAATATATGCATAATGAAAAGTAAAAACATCATATAATGGTCATAGAGTACTCTTATAAAACTGAATATAAAAGTGGACACTTTGGAAAGATATATATATATATATATATATATATATATATATATATATATATATGAGTAGAGGTAAAACATGAATAAGTTTCATCTAACTTCCAAATATAAAAGTGGTATTGGTGTCAAGCTCTCATTACCCCTTATCATAACATCTTGAATGGTTAAAGTTTAAAGTGAAAGCAAATATGGGTAGTGTGCTTGACAAAGAAATGGTTGAAAGTCTCATGCCCCGTGAATACAAGTACCTACATCATGGTGTTACTCAACTTGGGATACAAAGCTAGTTCAAGTAAAAGTCATTGTATAATAGCGTCATCAAGAGGGTCAACTGGGGTACCTCTTGTCCCAGGACATGGAACAAGCCCATGTCAAAATGAAAAGACAAACAAACATAATGAACAATCTCAACACCCTTTTTATTTACTATTGATATAGCCTTTTATTATGAGGTGCATCACTGAAGGTTCACATAGCATGTAAGTAAATTTCCCAGGTGTCTCTCTAGCCATTTGTACAAAATACTTAAACTCACTTAGTTTCCACATTTATTTGGCACTATGATAGGCATCCATAAACAAAAGTACATGATATCAACTACATATAATTATGAGCATGTTGAAAGTTTGCCATGTGACAACACATTTGGGCTAACTACCAACCAAGACTCTTGTCAATCTCACAACTTCATAATTTTAATCACAATGGTTCATGTTTATTAAATGCAATAGTAAGGTGTGAGAGCTATTTAACCAACTTTCCCATAACAATCAATAACATAAGCATTTTAATTCAGAGGTATAGATAACACAAAGTAACATGATAGACATACTCGAAATAGCATAAAGCTAATAGGTAGATATGGTGGACTCACTGGAAAAACTTTGGTTGAAGGTGTTGGAAAACAAGTTTTTACTTGTTGGAATTTTTGGGCTAGCAAAAGGGAGAGAGTTGACCATCTAAATGCATGCACAAGTGTCCATAGAACTAACCAATCCATGTTAAATAAAGTAAAGTAACATTCAGCATCAAAACATGAATAAGAGATATCTCTTGATAAAACACTTGCAAATTAATACTCATTCAAAAGCACATGAATTATGCAACTATACGTATCTTTTTAAATCAACTCAAACATCCCTTTCCCAATCTTATTATAGCATCCAACTTAATTCAACCCAAACTTCCAGTAGCTCTCTCATATAAAAAATGATAGTGGTGGTCTCAAAACAAAAATCAAACCAAAATAAAAAGCAAATAAAAGACGCTCCAAGTTTATGCGATAAAGTGCATTGATCGAAAAACAGAAGTTAGACGTGTGCAAACCGAGAGTGTGTTGGTCCAGTGGGGTTTTCTTCATATCCCAAAGCTTATGGTCTTCACCATCCTTGGATATCTCTTGGTGCATCTCCTCTAATCCGTGTGAAAAAACTTCAAAACACTGTTTCTCCCATTTCTTTTCTGTGGGGTGACATTAGTAGTGATAGACAAATGAATTACTTGATGCATAGAATCCTTAGACAAAAATTCATATTAATGTCCAGAGAGTGTATAATATTGTATGCCTACTTATAAACTCAATTGTATCAAAAAGATTCAAGTTAACATTTCAAAGAATGCATCAAACAAAATGGGACAGAATCTGTCCAGAAAATTAGCAGCAGCGAAATGCATTTTGCTACCCAATTTAAACATGTTTAAAAATTCTGAAACAATTCAGGCATACAGAGGATGAAAAGTTGCAGTTATAGTAAAAATTTCAGCTCATTCGGAGTTACAGAATAGGAATGAAAAATCAAACCATGCACAGATTCGTGCTGGAATAGAATCTCCGAATGCAAATAGCAACTTTTCTAACCAAAATGGGTAAAACTTGGTATTTTATTAAAAATTCCAGAAACTAAACTAAAAACTAAGTATCTTGTTACAGCAAGAGGACACAAAGAAAATCAAAAATAAAAACAACGGGGTTGCCTCCCGTAAAACGATTTGTTTATAGCCATATAGCTAGGCTTCTTACTTTATACTTATTGTGGACGAAGCTCATGAGGGAACTTGAACTTTGGTGTGTCCCTCTTCCTTGGGAAATGTTCCATGCACTTCTTGTGTGGAAACTGAAACTTCACATTCCCTTCTTTTCAATCAATGATAGCACATGTGGTACGAAGAAAAGGTCTTCCAAGAATAATTGGACTAGAGGTTTTATTCCCCACATCCATGATTAGAAAGTCAACAGGTACAAATGTCATATGCAACTCTACCATAACATCGCTTACTTTTCCTAAAGCATGTTTAATGGAATCATCAGCAAGTGCAAGTTCAATAGAGCATTTTTCAAGATTCTTTAATTCAAGAACTTCATATAATTCGTTAGATAAAACAGAGACACTAGATCCTAGATCTAATATAGCATGGTGTGTCTCTTTTCCAATGGTTACTAGTACTTTGGGAATCCATACATCCCCAAGCTTAGGTGGTATCACAACTTCTTGGTTGTACCTAGCAATCTTTTCTTTTAAAACATGATTAGCAATATAAGAACCAAAACCTGGTTGGTCATAGTTGATGGAAGGATCACTTGCAACTTTTTGTAAGATAGATATTAATCCATGCAAGCTACAATTATCTAAGTCAAGTAATGGTTCCTTGACTTCACTAAGCATTTTAACTTCCTCAACTTTTCTCTCTTTCATTACCATAATAGTTTCCATAGCAACTCTCTCTTGCTCATGAATGTGTTCCCAAGATTTATTTATAACCTCTTGGCAATATTTAATTGTTTCCTCATATTTTTGAGCTGTAATGGTGTTCTTTAATGAGGAAACTTCCTTAGTGAGCTGATCTACCCTTTCAAACAAAGAGTCTTGTTTTTCAAACTTAGATATAAATTCCTTATTAAGCTCCTTTTGAGTAGATATAAATGACCTAATGGTGTTTTCCAAGTCACTAGAAACATTGCTACTAGTGGTATATTTGTTTGGCACATATGGGGGTTTATTATAGGGATTATAATTTTTGTTACCATACCCATTATTACCATAGTTCCTAATGAAGTTAACATCAACACTTTCAAGATTATTACCAACTAGTTCTTGCAAAGGGACATTCTCAATATTTTGTTTATTAATGAAAGCAAGAATAGTGTCCATTTTAGATGACAAATCATTTGTTTCTTCTATAGAGTTTACTTTCTTAGATGGATTAGATGCTCTTTCAGTATTCCATTGACTATAGTTTTACAAAATACTTTCTAAGATGTTCTTAGCTTCTACTATAGTTTTTCCCATAAAAGCCCCTCCAGCAGCTGAATCAAGAATATTTCTAGACATGTAATTTAAACCATTATAAAAAGAGTGTAATATGGTCCATTCATTAACCCCATGTGAAGGACAAGTTCTAAGCATAAGTTTTATCCTATCCCAAGCCATAGCAACATGTTCATTTTCATTTTGCCTAAAAGAAAGGATATTGTTTCTATTTTGCAAAATTTTAACAGGAGGATAATATTTCTTAATGAAAGCTTCTTTTAGATCACTCCAAGAATTAATGCTATCAGTAGGTAGTGAATGCAACCATTCTTTAGCTTTTTCTCTAAGTGAGAAAGGAAATAATTTCAGTTTTAGAATATCACTTTCCACATTTTTAAATTTTTGCATGTCACATATTTCAACAAAATCATGAAGATGCATAGAGGCATCCTCCATAGCACTACCGCCAAATTGTTCCCTAGTTATCAAGCTCAACAAACTAGGACTTACTTCATAACTATCAGCTTTTATCTCAGGTGTGGCAATGGGCCTAGCAATAAATTGATCATTTGGAGTGTTTGTGTAGTCACACAACTTAGGTCTATCGCCCATTTTTGCAGATTTTTATGTGTTTTTAATTTTTTAAATGCAAAACTGAAATTAAACTGACACTAAACAGTGCAAACTGAAATAACAAATGCAACACAAAATGCAAAACTGAAAATAAAATATGCAACCCGAAATATAAAGATGATATGCAAGACAAAAACAAAATAAAATAAAATGATTTGAAGGTAAAGATGGATAAGATGATGCTCACTTAGGTGCAACCTCCCCAATCTTAGGTGCTAGCACAAGTTGGTGATGAAGTTGACTTTGTTGTGAGATACCACTTGGACAAATCTTTACAGCAATGATTCCCCGACAATGGCACCAGAAAATTGTCTTGATGGCCTTTGACGTAGTTACCTGCGTCAAATGAATATGGTTAGGTTGAGACTCCAAGTGCAGCATGTATAGTATAGGAAAGACAGTTTTCCCCACGAGGGATGACTCGAGGGTTTAATATCGAACTCTCGGGGAATCAGTAGTGAAAGATTTATCTTCTTATCCTTCTCTTGAAAACCTACAAAACAAAGTAAATTGTTTTGTGCCCTCAACCTCACCAAGTGGTTGTCAAGCACAAGGTGTGAGAATGATATCAAAATAAAATAAATGAAAACAAGAAATAAATATGCAATGATGATAAATAAATATGCAAGGATGGTGGAAACAATGATGGATGATATTTTTGAGTTTTATATTGTGAATGCAAGATATAAAAGTATTTTTGTATTTTCGGATTTTTAAATGGCAGAAAATGAAAAATGGATAAAAGTTGTTGGAAAGGTGTTTCTTATGATTAAAAATGGACCGGGGTTCATGGTTTCACAAATGCACTCTCTCTTTAATAAAGTCGTAGACAATGGAACACTAGAATTAACATATGAGATTTCAACAAAAAGGTTTCATGACAAGTTACTAATTATATGGGCATCACGTCCTAACATAGAGATCTTTTGTTTATTAAACTCTCTTACACTCCACCAAGATGTGAATTAAATCTTAGCACCTCAGTAATTAAGATAAATCAGAGCATAGCTTTAAGTCTTATGACATGAAGTTAAAATAAGAACATGCTAGATCTAGTCAGGGAGAAGTGGCAATGGTCACACCCACACCTCCGGTAGCATGGTATTTTTATTTATCCCTAGTGAGGCAACAAAGTAAGGTAAAAATACCCAATTGGATCGCGAAACTTCTCTCACTTTCACCGCACTAGCCACCCCGTCAGTACTCCAACTAATGCACACGTTCCCCCACACACGCTCTCATAAACATGCTTGATCAAAACTAGTAGACAAGAACGGGGTACATTATATGCATCTATTTTCATAACTGAAACAAAACAATTGCAAGCTCAAACATATATTAACTCATAAAGAGATCCACCACAAAGGAATTATATAGATGACCGTAATCATGTTCGACAGCTCATACGGTGCTAATTAGTGAAGCTCAAAGAGAGGAGAGATACATAAGTTACTTCCACAAACCCATAGTCCAGGGGTGGACTACTCCCTCTTCATCATGGAGACAGTGGAGATGTCGTTGGGGGAGAAGGGGACCACACCGGCAGCGCCCCGCCGGAGTTTTCCCCCTCCAATCTGCAACTCCAGGTCTCTGTTTCGTGATTTCTGTGTTTCGGCGGCGCTCTCCTCTGGAAAACGTCTGGGGGCTATTTTTATAGTCGTTTTTAGGTCAAGACGGAGGCGTGGGGACGAAGATCGACGGTAACGGAGCCTCGAGGCCCAAAAGAGGGGTCCCCACGCGGCCAAGGAATCTGGTCGCATGGGACCACCTAATTTGGTCCTTAGGTCTCCTCTCATGCGCTTTCTTGACTCCCAAGCTTCGTTCCTTTCAAAAAATGATGCTCGTAAATTTCAAGGTCATTTGGACGTCTTTTGGGTCCCTGAAACATCAAAATATAGAAAATAAGGTTTTCTGCCAGTGCAGGGTTAATTCTAGAAAAAATAGGAAAACTGTGAAATCTTCCCAAAATCATTATAAAACAATAATATAACCCTTATATGATGAAAATATGATTGAAATATGAGTATTATAATGCAAAGCTCATGTATGCATTTTACATGCATCACAGCGCGCCGGCGTCGACTTCACCGGCACCTTCGACCCGGTTGTGAAACCCGGGATGATCCGCACTGTCATCCAGCTTGCGGTCTCTCATGCCTGGCCGGTGTACCAGCTGGACGTCTCCAACACCTTCTTCCACGGCCATCTTGAGGAGCATGTCTATTGCCAACAGCCCATCGGGTCCGTCGATGCCAACCACCCGGAGCGCGTGTCCCTGCTCTCGCACTCGCTGTACGGGCTGAGTCAGGCCCCGCGCGCCTGGTACCAGCGCATCGCAGCGTTTCTTCATCGCCTCGGCTTCCGCTTGACACGCTCTGATGCCTTGATATTCATCTACAGCCAGGGAGACGCCACCGCCTACCTCCTCCTGTACGTCGACGATATCATCTTGACGGCATCCACCACGGCTCTCCTTCAGCACCTCACGGATCGCCTTCGCGCCGAGTTTGCCCTCAAGTATTTGGGTCCGCTCCACTACTTCCTCGGCATTGAAGTGGAGTGCCGCCCCAATGGGTTCTTCCTTCATCAACGGAAGTACGCCCATGAGCTCCTTGAGAGCGCTGGAATGATTAATTGCAAACCCACATCAAGTCCAGTCGACACGAAGGCCAGGCTGTATGCTATAGATGGATCACCAGCGTCGGATGCCCCACTCTACCGGTCCATTGTGGGTGCTCTTCAGTACCTCACTCTTACATGATCGGAGTTGCAGTATGCTGTCCAGCAGGTGTGCCTCCATATGCATGCTCCACGCGACACTCACTGGGCCTCGGTGAAGCGGATCCTTCGGTATATCCGCGGCACCATGGACCTCGGCCTCACGCTCCACACCTCCTCCGCCACGGACAACACCGCTTACTCGGATGCTGACTGGGCCGGCTCCCCTTACACGCGACGTTCTATGTCCGGATATTGCGTCTACCTTGGACCCTCCTCATATCATGGTCGTCCAAGCGGCAGCCCACGGTCTCCCGCTCCAGTGCTGAGGCCGAGTATCGTGCCGTAGCAAACGCGGTTGCCGAGTGTTCATGGCTTCGACAACTTCTCCAGGAGCTCTCTTGTCCTATCGACAAGGCCACCGTGGTGTATTGTGACAACATCTCCACCGTCTACCTCTCCGCCAATTGGGTTCATCATCGCCGCACTAAGCATATTGAGCTCGACATTCACTTTGTTCAGGAACAGGTGGCTCTTGGTCATATACGTGTTCTACACATGCCCACCTCCCAACAATTTGTGGACATCGTGTGTGTTTAGCCCTCCTCCTTCCTTGTATAGTAGAGGACGTGGCTACCTCTTTACCTATATATTTATGTACATATACACCCAATCAGTACATCGAGAGTTACATCCATCGGCCATGGCGAGGTTGGAGGCGATCATGTCGTTGAAGAACCCGGCCGCAACTGATGCAAAGTGGAAGCCGTCCGAGTCCTCTGGTCTGGTTGTCGACTCGCCGACTCGCCCCTCGTGGGTGTTCCATCAGGGACATGCACGTACAAGCTATTGCTTGGTGATAGCTGATCGGAGTGACTGATCCACGTGAGTACTACTGTACTACTGTACTAGTAGTACCCGGTTTGTACTTTCTTCCATCCTCTCCTTTTCTTGATCTTCTTGAATTAGCTCCTTGAACCATGTGCGAGTCGAGGTAGAAGTCCATGGCCTTCACGTGATATACATATACTAGTAGCCAGCGAGCAACTCCAAAACACTTTTTTCTTCCTTTTGGGAACTGATCCGACAGTGGGATTTGCTTTAGATCTCTCTGCTGCACCTTGCGCATAACGGGCCGAATTGGAACCTGACTCGGACGTATAAGGTACGAACCAGCGTAAACAATTAGCTCGGCTTTGGTGCGATTCGAGCGGCTTGATCCAGCAGATGCGATCAACGCGAGCGAGGGTAAAGATGACGTCGAGCCCCCACGCCCCGCGCTGATGGAGAATTTCATACGTCGAGTCGTCGACCGATGCAGAGATGAACTTGCCGTCATTGTTGATGAAGTTTTGGACCAATCGAATTATGAATCCAGGCGCACTTAGCCTCACGGTAAGTGTCAATGTCGATGGTATAAACCAACGGTGATAATACGGGACTATGTACGCGCGGGCATCGTCGATGTGGGTTAAGACACGAGAGACAAGATTTATACAGTTTCAGGACCCGGGAAACGTCATCCGGTAATATCCCTACGTGTTGTTTATGACTAGATCTTATTCCTAATGATGGAAGTCACCGTGTGAGACGGCTCCTCTCTCGTGTAGGTGGGGAGTTGAGGCTCTAAGTTCTCTGTTTCCTCTATGTTCTGTCTAGGTTGAGCCTTGTGATTCTTTCCTCTTGGGACGCCTTTCCCCTCCTTATATAGGTGGAAGATGTCAGCTTACATGTCGAGTCCTTTTATGACACAGCTAATCTATTACAAGTTGGCAAGGTGAGTCTTTGTCCTACTGTGATTGTGGAGTCGGCCTGCTGGGCTACCCCCTGATGGGCCACAATAATCCTTCTTGCAGGTACCCGTGTCCCACATCCACGACATGAGTCCTTATCTTGTACTCCAACTTGTGGCTTCTTGGACTTTGCTTGGGCCTCCAGGTGGGCCTTCGGCTGGGCAGCATCAGGTACGCCAATGGTGGGGTGCCCGGAGGGTATGCCCACGTCAAGGTCCATGGGCAGCCTAGGGCCGTGCGCATGTCCCTTCTTTTGGTGCTATGTGGCAAACCTTCCTGCCAAGAGGAAGAGGACCGGGGCAGCTGTAAAAGGGGCAGTGCCACTACCTTAGAAAGGGTTCACTTTATGCCCTAGCTACCATACCTTGTACTGTAATCTTCCAACGCAGTGCAATATCAGACAAGCAAGATAGTAGGGTTTTACACCGATGAGGTGGCCTGGACCTAGGTAAAACTCCACGTGTCTCTGCGTGCTTGTCTTGCGTTTTCCACCATGAGCGTTTGAGTGTTGTGAGGATTTGCGTGTTCAGCCCCCTGTGTTCGAACTTGGTACTGTGAGATACCCCTGGGACCATTCTCCGACATTTGGCTCGTCGGGTAGGGTGTTGAGGCGCGCCTTCGACATCTTCATCACCAAGGCTAGAGCTTGTAGAGAGCGCCTTCACCGTAGGACGGCAGTAACGGCCAACAGGGTCGCCACGGAGCCCACACTCAACACCAACCTCCACCGGGCTGCTGGCCCTGAGCGCGAGCAGGAGGCATCCTCTCACTGTCCCTCCAGGCAGGAGCCACCTGCTGACCACGAGCATGGAGTGTTGTACCTCCGGGGTGATGAGTCGTCCTCCGCGCACCGACGCGATGTGCCCATCCCGTCAGCAGCTCTGCTCATGGCGCAGGAGTTGCGGCCCACAGAGGCTGGGAAGGATGCCTGGCTCGTGACCCTGTGTCATCCCGCACGGTGCGACCTCCACCATCGCGTGGCCTCCCACCGTCACGAGGCGCTCCTCCGCCACCATCACCTCTCCTTCCACCACCCTAGGCCTGAAGGGACCATGGACCTGCAGCAGGCTACCAGTAATCCTGCAGGCTGGCGTGCATATTTGGCGGGGCTCAGGCCCCCAAGTCAAACCGCCACTTCAAGCAGCTCAACCGTGAAGTCAACGCTGCCCTTCTCGGAGTTGAGGTCGCGAAGCCTCTCAGGTGGTCGCAGCTGATACGTGTCAAACGTATCAATAATTTTTTGATCGTTTCATGCTTGTTTCATATCATTATTATACATTTTGATCATCATTGTTTATAATTTTGAGGCATTTTATTGCACTAACCTATTAACAAGATGTCCAGTGCCAATTCCTGTTTTTCCCCTATTTTTGTTTCAGAAAATCACTTAAGGAAAAATACTCGGAATTGGACAAAAATTTACGAGGATTTTTATCGAACAAATGAAGACCGGACCCAAAAGGGCGACCCAGGGGGCAGCCCATAGTCCAGAAGCGGCCTGTGGCCACGGCCTAGGGCCCACCCGTGGGTGGGACCCGCCCCTGCCTTGTGGGGCTCCACTCGGCCGCCTCCGATGTCTATAAAATCATCCCCGACGAAAACAACCTAAGCCCCGAAGGATTTTCCCAAATACGATACGGAGCTCCGCCGCCATCGCCGACAAGTTTCGGGGGCTAGAAAAGTTCATGTTTCAGCACCCTGCCGGGACGGGGATTGGACCCCGGAGCCATCCTTATCCCCACCGCTGCCTCCCGGATGGTTTGTGAGAAGTCCCCCATGGACTACGAGTTTGTAGCAAAAGCTAGTTGGTACTCTCTCTCCCCCTTGTTGTTCAATACCTTGTTCTCGTGAGCTGCCCTACATGATCGAGATCTGATGTAATATGCGTTGTGTTTGTTGGGATCCGATGGGTTCTTACATTATAATCAGTCACGTATGTTTATGAATTGTGTTGTTGCACCCTTGTCATGCTCATTGCTTGTCACTAGTGAACGAGTGGCATGATCTTAGATTTGAGCTAGTTATCTTTGCATTAATATAATTGTTGAGATCGTATCTACAAGTTGTATGCACCTGTTACAAGTACGGAACCGGCGACCCCGAGGTGACAGGTTCGGGATACCAATGTGGATGGTTTGTAACTAGAGGATTACATGTATTCACCGAGTGTTAATGCTTTGTTCTGGTGCTCTATTAAAAGGAGCACCTTAATTACCATAAGTTCCTTAATTGGCCTAGCTAAGACCGTTTCCAAGCATTGATAAACCGTTTTAAGCCACTTTTGTCACTTGTTCGCTTGCTGCCATTTTTATTACAGAATTACAAAATCACTTTTTACCATCCATATCACTTGCATTTTACTATCTCTTCGCCGAACTAGTGCACCTATACAATTAGCCATTGTATTAGGTGTGTTGGGGACACAAGAGACTTCTTGTATCTTAATTGGAGGGTTGCTTGAGAGGGATACATTCAACCTACGCCTCCCTGAGTTCGATAAAACTTGGGTTACTCACTTAAGGGAAATTTGCTGATGTCCTACAAACCTCTGCGCTTGGAGGCCCAACAAGTCTACAAGAATAGAAGCGTGTAATAGACATCAAGCTCTTTTCTGGCGCCGTTCTCGGGGAGGAAAGGTAAGCGGCACTCACTCTCCCGTCAACGAAGCTCTTTTCTGGCACCGTTGCCGAGGAGGTGAGTGCTTGAAGGTATCTTCTTTAGATCTTGTAATTAAATCTTTTTGTTTCCTGTTTTCACTAGTTCGGTTTAAATGGAAAACAAAAAAAATGAGAGAGCTTTATAAAATTTATCTTGAAATTGGTCATGATGCTTTTGAAGAGAAAATTTAAAAACCTATGGAACTTCATTTGCATAATAATCATGCTAGTAGCAATGTTATTAGTATGATTTCTTTAAATGCCATTGTTGGTAATGCTATGGAAAATTGTAAGCTTGGGGATGCCGGTTTTGATGAATATGATCTTTTTAGTCCCCCAAGCTTGAAGGAGGAAATTTGCTTTGATGATACTATGCCTCCTATATATGATGATTATAATAATGAATGTGATCTTTTCAGTCCACCTACTATTGAGGAAAAAAAATTATTATGATTATGATATGCCTCCTATTTATGATGATTGCAATGATGGCTTTGATAGTTTTACTCCCACTATTAGTAATTAGAAGGATTTGCTTATGTGGAGAGTAATAATACTTTTATGATGGTGAATGGAAAGAATGCTTTATGTGATGGTTACATTGTTGAATTTGCTTATGATGCTACTGAAATTAATTATGAGAGAGGGAAACATGGCTCTAAATATCTTAATAATATTATGTTTCCTCTCTTTATGTTAAAAGTTTTGAAGTTCCACTTGCTTTGCCTTGCTATGCTAGTAGATTTATGCTCCAATGATTTATTTTCTTACAAGATTCATATGCATAGGAAGTGGGTTAGACTTAAATGTGTTTGATATTTTCTTGTTGATTCTCTCTTTTGCTTCAACTCTTACTCTTACGATTGCATCATTTAAATTCACAAGCCTAGCTAAAAGGCAATAAAGAAAAAAGCGCTTTTGGGAGGCAACCCATTATTACTTCAGTTTGTTTTTACTTTATTGAGTCGTGGAGTTGTTGCTTCTGTAGTAACTTCATTGTATATTTTTCTTTTAGTTTGTGTGCCAAGAATTAGCCTCTAATGCTTAGAAAGTGCGAAGTTTTGTTTTGATGTCCAGAAACAGATTCTGAGCTCCTGTTGTAGAAAATCTCGAACAATCCCAGTACGTCATCTTTTTCTGCAAATTTTCGACAGCAAGCCTGATACTTTTATCTATATTTTATTAGTTTTAAGTTGTCTGATTTGAGCTACGTAGGTGCCTCTAAAAATTCAATGTTTACAGACTGTCCAGTTTTGACAGATTCTGCCTTTATTTGCATTCGCCTCTTTTATTAGCGTCATTCGGAGTACTTTTTGGAAGGAGTGCCACCTTGAGGCTTAGTAAACAGTAGTTAATGATAAATCAAGTTTGTGCAATTTGTCTTGGTGGAACCCAAGTGGATTTTGTTTTATGAGTACTAACTGCTCTAATCAGTTTATGAGAAGTTTTGTGTGAAGAGAGTTTTAAGTTCTACGAGAGAGGATGATGAAAGAAGGTTAAGAATGGACAAAAGCATAAGCTTGGGGATGCCCCGATGGCATCCCCCTAGACATTCAAGAAGACTCAAGCGTCGATGCCCAAGGCATCCCCTCTTCTTCATCGACAACCATCAGGTCGTCTCCGCTGAAACTAAATTTTTATCACATTGCATATTATGTGCTATTCTTGGAGCCTATTTTTATTTCAGATTGTTTTGTTTTGCTTGCTGGTCATTACAATGTTAGATCATATCATACTTGTTTGGGAGAGAGACATGCTCCGCTTTTTTCATTAGAATACTCTTGTGCTTCACTTATATCTTGTTGAGTATTCTTAGCTACTGTTTATTTGCTAGTAAGCTCTCGCTTTTAGTTTTTATCTTGTTTAGATCTGCTAGTTGCTTATGTTTAACTCTCTTGTACTTCACTTATATTTGTTTAGAGAGTTGTTTATGGTTGCTTCTTTGATTTGTCGGAATGATAAATGTCGTGTATGTGGTAGTGGTGTGATGAAAAACTTGTATAGTCGTGTAGATCTTCATGTTGAATAACTTGGAACTTGCCAATTGTTTTGAGATGTTAAGTGAATTAATGCGTTAAACTTGCTGGTTATTTAAGTAAGGCTCATTAGTGAAGAACTACCGTTAAAGCTTGAATTTATAAAGTTTCGTCATGCTTGTAAGTTTGATAGGCAAGTGTTTTCATCAAATGAAAGCTTGGTTAACAAGGGAGACAGTGTAGAGTTTTTGTGGTTATGCTTAATGAATGTTCTAGATTCATTCTTGTTCCGGTTGCTGGTGGGTTGTTTGCTTTGATATCTTTGCTAGCCAAAAACTCTGTACTAAGCGGGAATGCTGCATGTGTATCCAAACTCCTTGAGCCAAATATCTTTCCAGCTGTGTCTGGGATGGTTCGTGAGAAGTCCCCCCATGGACTACTGGTTTGTAGCAAGAGCTAGTTGGTACTCTCTCCCCCTTGTTGTTCAATACCTTGTTCTCGTGAGCTTCCCTACATGATCGAGATCAATCTGATGTAATATGCATTGGTTTGTTGGGATCCGACGGATTCTTACATTATGATCAGTCACTTATGTTTATGAATTGTTGTTGTTGCACCTTGTCATGCTGATTGCTTGTTACTAGTGCACGAGTGGCATGATCTTAGATTTGATCTAGTTATCTTGCATGAATATAATTGTTGCTTAGATCGTATCTACTAGTTGTATGCACCTGTTACTAGTACGAAACCGGCGACCCCGAGGCGACAGGTTCGGGATATCAATGTGGATGGTTTTTAACTTGAGGATTACATGTGTTCACCGAGTATTAATGCTTTGGCTCCGGTGCTCTATTAAAAGGAGCATCTTAATTACCAAAGTTCCTTAATTGGCCGGCTGAAACCGGATGGTACAACAAAAGATGTTGTATGAATTCTCATTGCGAGTAGATACAACTATATATGGAACACATGCCTACGTATGATTCATAGACTTTGTTGCTTTGTCATAACTAATTAGTGCAATTCTGTCAATTACCCAACTGTAATTTGTTCACCCAATGGATGATTACTTGCTTAGGATAGTTGCCTCTAGTGAAATATGAACCCCGATCCATATTTCACCATTACTGCTTCCGTGTTACTGTTACTACTGCTCTCAAATCACTGCTGCTTTCACCCCTCTTGTGTTATTTGTGCTTCTCCATGTGTGGCTGAATTCACAACTCAGCTACGAAGACCTTTAAGTATTCTTTGGCTCTCCTTGTGTCGAATCAATAAATTGGGTTTTACTTCTCTCGAAGACTGTTGCGATCCCCTACACTTGTGGGTTATCTGCAGCACGCAATCACTTTCGACTCTAGCGACCACGTAGCGTCCACGAGGACCATTGTCGTGGGGTTGTCACGGCAAGTCCTTCCTCTGGGAAGGTGAGTTCTGGGGCCATTGATGAACGAAGTACGTAGGAGAGGTTAATCTCGCCAAGGGACAAGGATTTACCTAGGTTCGGCCCCTCTGATTCGAGGTAAAGACCTACTTCCTGCTTGCTCTTTATTGTAGTTCTAATCTCGATTACAAGGTTCCGGCTCCTCTCTGGGGAGTCTGCGACTATGGGTTTGGTATTTCTTGATGGCTTCTTTTAATCTAAGGTCCAGGACCCCGCTTATAAAGGTGGCCGGGTCCCTGAACTTACAACTTACACCGAGTCATACTTGAACACGGAGTCCTACTCTACATCTTGGCCTTTCAAGTTAGAGCTTCGGGTTGTACTTGGACTCCTTCCTGGTGGGTCCCTTTTCTGTCATGGGCCTTGGTCGGCTTGTCTCCAGCCTAGCCCATGCGACTTGATGCGTGACTCGGCTTTGGTCTTCTTGGTCTTGGGGGTCTACTTTCCGGGTCCATGGGCCTACCTATAAAGTATCCCCCATCAACCATTGTCCATGGGTCGCATCCCACTGGTGTGCACACCAACCGTGAACAACGTCGCGGTCACTGATACGTGTCAAACATATCTATAATTTTTATTGTTCCATGCTTGTTTATATCAATGTCACATGTTTCTTCTATCATTTACATCATTTTGTGGCATTTTATTGGACTAACCTATTGACAAGATGCCCAGTGCCAGTTCCCTGTTTTGTGCTGTTTTTGTTGCAGAAAGTTACTTCTGGAAATATTCTCGGAAATTGGACGAAAATTTACGACGATTTTTTATTGAGAAAATGAGGACCGAATCTAGAAGGGCGACCCCTGGAGGGACCCACAGCCCAGGGGTGGGTCCCACCCGTGGGTAGGGCTGGAATTAAAACTCGAAACTTGCGAGTTAAACGAGTAGCTCGGAACTCGACTCAGCTCGGCTCGAACTCGTTGCTAAACGAGCCGAGCCGAGTTTTCATTTTAGATGGTAAACGAGTTCGAGTTAAACGAGCCGAGTTCCGATCTACTCGTTTAGCTCATTTAACTCGGTAAAAAAAGTCATTATATGTATTCTTATCTTTGTGAATTTTTTCCATATTTTATAGTTTAGCGACTAGATATTATTTGATAGTGTCATATTGTCATTGATTATTATGATAATTGCATCATACATGCCCAAATAATTAGAATAATTATATATAAAAAATTTAATGCATGTTAACAGTTTACCGAGCTAAACGAGTTAAACGAGCAAACTCGCGAATTAGCGAGCCGAGCCGAGTTTCATTCTGGACTCGTTTATTAAACGAGTCGAGCCGAGCTAGCTCATTAGTTGACCGATCTTGAACGAGTCGAGCCGAGCCGGCTTGGCTCGGCTCGAATTCCAGGCCTACCCACGGGTCTAAAGGGGGCCGCGGCCAGCACCCGCCCGTGGCCCTCGGAGACCCCTCACGACGCTCTTTGGCCTATAAATTGCCCCTGACGAAAAAACCCTAAGCCCCAAAGGATTTTCCTAGAAATAGAACAGAGCTCTACCGCCATCGCCGACAAGTTTCGGGGGTAAGATGATCCTATTCCGGCACCCTACCAGGATGGGGATCGACCTCCGGAAGCCATCTCCATCGACACCGCTGCATCCCGCGATTAGGAGGGAGTAGTCCCTCGTCGGGGCTGAGGCTTGTGCGAATAGCTATGTGGTTATCTCTCTCTCCCATGATGTGATCTTCGTTGTGATCATGAGCTTTGTGATATAGTGAATGCATGATTATGTAATGTATATGATGTGCTCAAGTGGTGTTATCTAGTATAATTTGCGGAGTCACCGTTGTGATCACGGTACCACGGTGACAGTGAGGGTGCCATGTGTGGCTCTATGCATATAAGATTAGAGGGATCTTCATCATGATTTTGTTCTTATTATTGTTGGGTTGAATAGATCATGAGGTTCTTGATGCTTGTGTTTAGTATAATCTCCATGGTGCCTCGGTGACAGTGTGGGTGTCGTGGATGTATTACAATGAGACTATTCAAGAGATAGATTGTGGTGTTGTTAGTACTCATTGGATGCGGATAGTGACAGCATGAAGTGTTCATAGATGTGGAATACGAAATTTAAGGTGTGTTTTTATAGACCTACGCAATCCTCATCCTATTTGGTCCACGAAAGAATGATCTCTAAGTAATGTCTACCTTGCATGTGTTTTGGGGAAATATCATGTGTTTAATTATGTTAATGATGTGGAGAGTTGCCACTAGTGAAATTGTGAAGCCTAGGCCTGTTTCCAAGCATTGAAACCATTTTAAGCCACTTTTGTCACTTGTTCGCTTGCTGCCATTTTTATTACGGAATTACAAAATCACTTTTTACCATCCATATCACTTGCATTTTACTATCTCTTAGCCGAACTAGTGCACCTATACAATTAGCTATTGTATTAGGTGTGGGGGACACAAGAGACTTCTTGTATCTAATTGCAGGGTTGCTTGAGAGGGATAATTCAACCTACGCCTCCCTGAGTTCGATAAAGCTTGGGTTACTCACTTAAGGGAAATTTGCTGCTGTCCTACAACCTCTGTGCTTGGAGGCCCAACAAGTCTACAAGAATGGAAGCGTGTAATAGACATCAATCACCAAGACGCTTATCGACGGGGGTGCAGGCCTAAACGTGCTCTCCATCGAGATGTTCCACAAGATGCAGGTGCCCTACGAGCGCCTGATGCCAAAGAGGCCCTTCTCGGCTGTCGTCAGGCTCTACCTCCCCATCGGGCAGGTGTGCCTCCCGTCACGTTTGGGACCCGTGAGAACTTCCGCACAGAACTCATCGACTTTGATGTGGCCCACATGGACCTGCCCTACAACGCCATCCTTGGCTACCCCGTGCTGGCAAAATTCATGGCGGTGACACACCACGCCTACAACATCGTCAAGCTTGACACCATCACCGTCAGCAGCGACGAGAAGGCCGTCGTGCGCTCCATCGAGTACACCTACAAGGCGCCGCC
>QRDG01000105.1:758368-796546 GCA_012064385.1 Puccinellia tenuiflora | reverse complement strand
CCATGTGCGCTCTGCCGCGGGGGCAGAGCTGGCTTCGAGAGGAAGGAAGCCTCGCGAGGCAAGAAGGCCTCGCCGAGCCTTTCGGCTTGGTCCTTAGCGGAATTGCTGGTGGCGTCCGAGACGCCCTCTCGAGGAGAGGTCCCTCGCCAAGGGAGAAAACCCTCGGCGAGGAGAAAAGGTCCCCCGCGAGGGAAAACCCTCGCGAGGCTCGCCAGGCTTGGAGAGCCTGGTCCTTAGCGAAATCTTCTGAAGAATCTTGTTGGCCCTGGCAGGCCGGCCCGTGGTACCCTGGTTTCCACTGTGCCGACACCCCTACCTGTGAGCATATTGAAAAGAGTCCAAAGTGGCCACATAAAAGAGTCCAAAAGAGACCAATGAGAGAAAATTTAAAAGAGCCACGGAGGCCACATTTAAAAAAAGAGAATATAAAATAGAGAGGGGGCAGCACTACTATCCTTTATTCCGCACTTGTGCTAGTAGCACCTACACTTCATTATAGAGAGTTTCATGTTTTCATTTGTATAACTATGTGGGGAATTAACATTATAGAACTTGACTTGTATATTCCAAGGATGAGCCTCCTCAAGTGAGCTCTAGGTCTTCATGAGCAAGCAAGTTGGATGCACCCCCACTAGTTCCATTGGAGAGCTTTCATACACTTATATCTCTAAGTGCATCCGTTGCATGGCAATCACTGCTCCTCATACAGTGTCAACTACGGGACTTCCTTCTGTCTTGTGGTTACCTTCTCCACAGTTTGAGCCTTTCTTTTTGACCTTCCAAACCTCCATTATTGTTCTCTTTGCCATAACATTATGGTGCCAAAGCCACTACTTACTTGCACTAGTTGAGTAGACTTCGAAACAGTTGATTTATGAAGTAGATGGATTAGGACACCTGACTTGAGCTTGGCTATTTTCGTGAATGACTAATTAGATGCTTTGAAGAATGATTGATACTATACATTGGAGACATAATTCGCAATTCTTCTTTCTAAACCTTATGTATGGTTCCATGTCTCCAACGCACTTATTCATGAAAGTTTCAAGCATTTGTTAGCTAGCGTTTGTTAATCATTGTTTGCTAATGTGAACTATAGACAATTGTTTTGGATCACCTTATTCACTTCATGTGATTTGCATTACTATCTTGATCAAGATTGTGTTGGTAGCATGTCTCATCAAAAATTATTTGTTATCACTTACCTACTCGAGGACGAGTAGGAGTTAAGCTTGGGGATGCTGATACGTCTCAAACATATCTATAATTTTTGAGTGATCCATGCTAGTTTTGTGATATTGTCACATGTTTTTACTATTATTTATATCATTTTTATGCATTTTGTCGGACTAACCTATTGACAAGATGCCCAGTACCAGTTCCCTGTTTTTGTTGTCTTTTTGTTTCAGAAATTTACTTCTGGAAATATTCTCAAATTAGACGAAAATTTACGGGGATTATTTTCACGCCAAGACGAAGACAGAGTCCGAAGGGCAGCCTCGGAGGCGTCCCACAGGGCGCACACGGGCAGCTGCCGCGGCCTGGGGGGACCCGCGGGTGGGGCCCGCCCCTGCCCTGTGGGCACCTCCTCGGCCCCCTCCGACTCCTATAAAATCACAATTAACCTAAAAACGTCGAGGCGGCGATTATTTTCCAGAAACTCGACCCCGACACGCCGTGACCGAAAACCCTGGTTCGGGGTCCAATCTGAAGCTGATCCCGGCACTCTGCCGGAGGGGAGATCGATCCCGGAGGGCTCTTCATCGACATGCCTTCCTCCGGGATGATTTGTGAGTAGTCTCACCTTGGACTACGGGTCCATGGCAGTAGCTAGATGGTAGTCTCTCTCTCTTGTGCTTCATGTCTTATGATCTTGTGAGCTGCCTAACATGATCAAGATCGATTATTGTAATGCTATGTGATGTGTTTGATGGGATCCGATGGATTATGAAGTTATGTTCAGATTGTGCATGATTCTTATATGAGTAATTTATGTTCTTGCATGCTCTCCGATGTGCATAGTTACTTTGGCCAAGTGATTGTGTGTATCTCCAAGAGAGGGTATTTATGCTAGATAGTGGGTTCATGCCCCTTTTGTTCCTGGGCACGAGTGACAGAAACGTCTAAGGGCGAGGGTGTGCTGTTGCTACTAAGGGTAAAAAAGCGGTGTTAATGTCTATTTTGATATTAGTATTGCTTACATCGTGCGCTTTACTTAATGCAATTGTCTGTTGCTTGCAACTTAATACCGTTGGGTGACAGGCTGGATAGCGATCCCACGGTGGACTATTTAGACAAAGACGCAGTTGGACTCAACGGTCTTTGTTCCTTGTCGTGATGCCTCCATAAATATTATCATGTCCTTTTTGTCATAGCTAAATTGGGTTTGTGTCATGATCTTGTCAATTGCCTAGCTGTAATTCGTTCACCCATCACATGCATATTTTATCTACTTGAGAGACTCCACTAGTGAACCCATGGCCCCCGGTCCATCTTTTTACATTGTTTTCAACCTTATTTACTTTCTTTTTATCATCATTACTCCTCTAGTCACTTTTCATATTTTATCTATTTCATCATACAATTAACCGCTTTGTGTTCCGCGAGACCGGAGACATTGACAACCTCTCCGCCGTTGGGGGCAAAGTATTTTGGTTGAGTGTGTGCATGTCCACGTCTGTTGAAGGTTAAGCGCCAGAGATCTTCAACATTCACCTCGTTGTTGATTTCAAAGTCCTACTGGTTCGATAAACCTCGGTTCTTTAATTGAGGGAAAACTGCTACTAGCTACAATTCCGCCTTCGTTTGGGGCACCACCCAACTTATTAATATCCACCATCATGTTGTCACAGGTTTTACTATCATATTACATCATTTTTATGCATTTTGTTGGACTAACCTATTGACAAGATGCCCAGTGCCAAGTTCCCTATTTTTGTGCTGATTTTGTTGCAGAAAGTTACTTCTGGAAATATTCTCGGAATTGGACGAAAATTTATGATGATTTTTATTGAAGAAATAAGGACCGGAGCCAAAAGGGCGACCCCGGGGGGGGGGGGGGGGGGGGGGCCCACAGGACCGGGGCAGGTCCCACCCGCGGGTCTAAGGGGGGGCGCGGCCACAGCCCGCCTCTGCCCCTCGAGCACCCCCTCGGCCGCCTCCGATGCCTATAAAATCATCTGCGATGAAAAAACTCTAACCCCAAAGGATTTTCCCAAATATGATACAGAGCTCCGCCGCCATCGCCGACAAGTTTCGGGGGTTCAGAAGGTCCTGTTCTGGCACCCTGCCGGGACGGGGATCGACCACCGGGGCCATCTCCTTCAACGCTGCTGCTTCCCGCGATGAGGAGGGAGTAGTCCCTCATCGGGGCTGAGGCTTATACAAGTAGCTATGTGGTTATCTCTCTCTCCAATGATGTGATCTTCGTTGTGATCATGAGCTTTGTTAGTATAGTTGAATACATGATGTTTCCCTATGTGTAATGGATATGATGTTTCTCAAGTGGTGTTATCTAGTATAATTTGCGGAGTCACTGTTGTGATCACGGTACCTCGGTGATAATGTGGGTGCCGTGTGTGACTCTATGCATCAAGATTAGAGGATCTTCATCATGACACTACAAGAAATGTGTTGATTTATGACTTTCTCATAATGACCCTCAAAGAATTGGTCATAGATCTATGACCATTTCGAATTAATTGGTCGTAGGCTGTTTTGCAGGGTCCAGACCCAAAAACATAATGACCAATTTGGTTAGAAAGGTCATAGTTTCATTATATGAATTGGTCATAACGCGGACAGCACTCGCCTGACACATGGGACCCACCACCGAGGTGCATACAGGACCCACCACCGACTACCATAAAGACCCCACTGACATACGGGACCAACCACGTACTAACAAATGGGACCCGCCACCACCTGATGAGCAGGATCCACCGCATACTGACATGTGGGACCCGCCACTTGGTTCCGAGCTGCAAACAGGTAGTTCACATTTGACCAACTTCCTGCTGAATCGTTATAAATTTGTTATTTTCATAACAGACGGAAGGAAAGGTTTCTACATGCAACTATTTGGTAAATTGTGCATTAAAGGTGGTCTAATATTTTTAAAATTGTTGTGGTACAATTTTGCAACAAATATTTGGTAGGTGCTTCACAAAACAACCGGTTTTGACACTCAAAAATTCGAAAATGATTTTTTCATTTAAAGAAAATGGAAACTCTTTCGACAAACTTTTTCGCCTTTCCCATACCACATCTTCAAAAAATCTTGAGTAAACTACGAAGCACCTGCAGTTTAAATTTAACCCGCATCCTGCTGAATCAGCAGAAATTTGTCACTTGAAAAATGGAAAATAATTTTTTATATAGAGAAAATAAAAAAATTCCGACAAAATTGTTAGGTACATAAAATGAGATGTGAAAAACTCTCGGTGTGATCCAAAATATTGCGTCCAGAAATCACTTTGGAGCCTCAATACGCTCGACCAATCAGATGTGAGAAAGTCGCCTCCCACGGATCGCCCATTTAAATCGGATCTAAACCGTCCGTCTTTGAACTATCAAACGAGTGACAGCCAAAATTTCGCCTCACACAGACTCGTCGCGTGATGTCCGCCGCGGAAAATTTCGCGTGATCCCGCGCCCGCAGAAAATTTTGGCCAAAATTTGGAACCCACTACCCAGCAAGCGAGACCCACCTCTCTATCTCGTACCTATCTCCTAACCCACCGACATCTCTCATTCTCTTTCCCTCACCCTTACCTAGATCCAGATCGAAACCACCTGTCCTTACCTCGCCGGCAGAGCCCCTCCGCCGCCGCTCCATCCTCCTCAGTCTCGGCAGCTCCTCCCTTCTGCCGGCCCCTCCTCTCCTCCACCCCCAGCCCTTCCTATTTGACCCTGCGCAGCAGATCGAGCGTGTCCGCCCCACGCCGGAGATAGAGGCACAGCCGCCCAGGAGCCACGGCGTCGCGGCTGGCTGGCTCGCCGGCGCGCGCGTGCGCATCCATGCGCGGCGCTCCGTCGAGTTGACTGGACGGCGGCGCGAGCATTGCCTAGGGTTTGCGGTGGCTTTGCCACATGCCGGCGACGGGTCTCCGGTCACCAGGACGGCGACGGCTCCGATGTGGGCCTCATACGGCCGTCCTCCACCTCGCGCTGCAGGTTGGGGTCGTCTTCGCGAGGGCACCCGACGGCAGGCAGGCCTTGACGCGCCGGATCTCAAGGCCGGGCTTGCTGCTGCCGGCTTCTTCCACGTCCCCGACCTGCGACCCTCGATGGCGGCACCGGCCCAAGCTGCTCCGCGCCCGCGGTAACGATAAGCTCTAGCCCTTTTTATTCAGCAGAATCCTTGGCGTATGATGTTCTCCAGTACACTACTTCACTTGTGTAGATATGTTAGTCAGATGCATAGCTGATCTATTTCAGCAAGGGACAAATTGCTTTAACTCTGATTTATTTTCTGCATAGTTTCAAGCTTGTCACCATTCTTTTATTTCCCTTCTCCTTAGTTCCACAATTTACTAGTTCTGTACTTGATTTACTCTAGACATCTCACATTTGTGAATTACTAGTAACTGGGTTGCTTATGCTGGTTCACCGTCCAAATGTATATCTTTGCTAAACTGGGTTTCTCTTCCGAATAGGCCAGCAGATCTCCTGTTTTCAGAGCAATGCTTGCCAATGAGATGGAAGAGAGTCGGAGTGGCATCATCAAAATATATGATGTGTCCTATACATCCATCTGTCTGTATTTTACTTCAGTTCAAAATGTGTTGCTAATAATGAAGTGGTGTACTAACTTCTTGTTGCTTATGGGCAGTGTGCAAGGTAACCCTCCCAGAGATGGCAAAGTCTGTTGTGAGGACTATTGATGGCTTGCGCACTCGCTTCAACATCCACCTGTTCACCGACGCCAACCCAATACAGATCATCACGGCATCATCAACAGGTATCTTACCCCTAGTATAGTATCCTCTATTGGTCTTGTTCAGGTGATGTTTGTCTGTTTATTTGTTAAATCCTATCGTTTGAAGGGATGGTGGTGGTAGTACAGCGGTAGTTTATTCAGGTTAAGGTCTTGCTGCGAGGTTAATCCCTTTGGCAACATTCTTTGAGAATTTTGTAATGCCTCCTTTGTGGTGTTGATAAACTATTGCGCAAGTTGTATGATATGAACTGTATGCAGACTATGTATTCTTTCAAGCCTGTAACTTGTCAGTTGCCCCCAAATTTTGCTCTTGTCAATTCAAAATACATGCCATTGTGTAGGCAATAGTTCAGTTTGCAGTTTCTACGAGTGCCCAGTGTTATTGATTTAGACAGCACCATCTTATACCAGTGATTGATGTTCTTGTGGTAATTTGGTATGAGATGTCCTATTATTATGATTGAAGGAAGTGTTTATAGCTTTAGATGGAGTAATCAAGTAGTGTAACCGACTATGAACTATATAGCTATCTGTTGACGACAAATATATTTGCTAGTTTTATCATGAAATTATGATAATTTCATCCCTTTTGAACAATTTTGCATTGCTTGAATTCTAACACCTTTTGTGTAAAACAAATATTGATTCACTTTGTAACTGCCTGCAGAGTGGATTACTGGTTTTCCTGTCTTAGCATCATTGATCCAGGTTCGTTTCAGTAAACTACTTGCATTTGCTCCTTATAGCTTGTATTTATACATCCTTGTTAGTTAGCACATATGTTTATTATCGTGTGGTGCTTCTCTGAAATTGTGTATTGTGGTTAATCTACTCTTCCTGTGATGTGCCATTGCTATATGCTTTTGTTTATCTGACATTGTTGGGATCAACTTTTTAGCTATCTATCTCATAATTCTGTTGTATGTAGGTTAATGGGTTATGATATAATTTCTGAAGCAATTAATTACTGTATTTGATGTTGTTCACTTTGGTTATTAGCTTATATTTAAATTTGTAGTTGGTAGTTTTTTTCTTGTCTGTTTAGCTACTGACATGTATATTTGTCCCATCCTGTATAATCAGATGTGCCATAAGCCTGGATTCTAATTGAACTTCTCCTTACAGGCCTTTTCATTTCTAAGATCAATTTAGTTTCTCACTTGTGTACTTTTAACATTTTGAGTGAAATTACAGTAAATTAGAGCTGCACATGTGAGTATACGATATACCAAAAATTCTTAGCTAGTGAGTACATTTTAGTCACTCCATGAACACATACTGGTAAGTGTTAGTCATACTATTTGTGTACACAAAATTTGTTGTCAAGTCTTGCTTATAAGCTATTGGATCCCTTATTGACGACTGTTTGATGTTGTGTACTCGTTTTTTTTCTTATTTTTTGCGCAGGTGAAGTGTGGAGCCAAGTGGGAAGCCGCTAAGCATATCAGCAAGGAGTAACATATTATGTGTTGTAGTAGTAGGCAGTACTAGGCATATCTGTGTTGTTTTAGGGTAAAGATTGTAATTTAGTGTTGTTTTGAACAAATTTCATCTGTTTATTGGTCTGTTTGAAATATTTTTTTCTGTATGTGATTTGAATACCTGTGAAATGGAAAGTTGACCAGGGGAACTCAATTATTTTAATTGTTTGGCAAATTTCGAAATTTCTGATGTGTGGGACCAATCTGACTAATGGGGCCAGCACCAAAATAAAATGATCCAAAACAGAAAATTGATAGATTGCAAAAAGGCCATGGCCCAAAAAAAAGCCCATGAAGCTGTCATAAATCAACAGGAAATATATTAAATGGACTGAATTATTGGGCTCGGCCCATATAGACGGTTGAATTGGACTGGGCTGATTCTGATCTATGACCTTCTAATTTGGTCATAATTTTGCCACGTAGGATTGGCCACGTAAGATCTGACGTGGCAACGACGGAGAGTGCATGACCAAAAAAATTGGTCATAAATATTATGACCCTCTAATTTGGTCATAGACGGTTATGACCATTTCACTAAAAAGGTCATGATCGACCGTTTTAGTCGCTCGGTATGTGACCATCGGATTTTGGTCACAAAGGGGTCATGAATGGAAGTTTGTGACCTTCTAGTGACCAAAATGGAGGGTCACCAATCAACATATTTCTTGTAGTGTGAGTTTGTTCTTTATTATTGTTGGATTGAATAGATCATGAGGTTTCTTGATGCTTGTGTTATTGAAGAAAGAGACTATTCAAGAAATAGGTTGTGGTGTTTGTTAGTACTATCTTTGGATGCGGATAGTGACAGCATGAAGTGTCCATAGATGTGGAATACGAACTTTAAGGTGTGCTTCTCATAGCCCTACGCAATTCTCATCCTATTTGATCTACAAAATAATGATCTCCGAGTAACGTCTACCATGCATGTGTTTTTGTGGGAACTATCAGCTGTTTAATTATGTTAATGATGTTGAGAGTAGTCACTAGTGAAAGTATGAAGCCTAGGACTTGTTTCCAAGCATTGATACACCGTTTTTAGTCACTTTTGTCACTTATTTGCTTGCTTCCATTTTTATTACAGAATTACAAAAACATCTTTTACCATCACTTGCATTTTACCATCTCTTTGCCGAACTAGTGCACCTATACAATTGACAATTGTATTAGGTGTGTTGGGGACACAAGAGACTTCTTGTATCTTAATTGCAGGGTTGCTTGAGAGGGATATCTTTGACCTCTACCTCCCTGAGTTCGATAAACCTTGGGCTACTCACTTAAGGGAAAATTACCGCTGTTCTACAAACCTCTGCGCTTGGAGGCCCAACAAGTCTACAAGAATAGAAGCGTGTAGTAGACATCAAGCTCTTTTCTGGCGCCGTTGCCGGGGAGGTGAGTGCTTGAAGGTATCTTCTTTAGATCTTGCGATTAAATATTTTTGTTTCTTGTTTTCATTTTTACTAGTTTGGCTTATGGAACGTTGTCCATTAAATTTTCTTTTTGAGAGTGACCTCTCCACCACTCCCATGGTGGATAAGGTACTCCACCTACTGAATGTATTTCTTTCAAAATACCAATGGGAATAATTGATCTTGTTATGACTAATCGCTATGCAGGAGATGGAGTTGTCCATCCTAGTAATCATCTGCTTTATATTAAGGAATTATGTGATTTATTTGAGATTGCAGGTGTTTCAAGAGAGGTGATCATGAGGAAATTATTTTCCTTATCACTTAAGGAGAAAGCATTGGAGTGGTATAGGCTACTAGACAATTCTCATTTGTTGGATTGGAAGGAGCTTATGTCTCTCTTTTATTCTAAATTTTATCCTCTTCATGAAATTCATCAAGATAGGAATTATATCTACAATTTTTGGCCACATGATGGAGAGAGCATTGCTCAAGCTTGGGGGAGATTGAAATCATTAATGCTTAAATGTCCTAACCATGATATTTCCAAGGATATTATTGTTAATAATTTTTATGCAAGGCTATCTCGTCATGACAAGGAAATACTTGATGCTTCTTCTATGGGTTCTTTTACAAGTAAGGAGATTGATGCTAAATGGGATCTTATTAAAAAGATTCAACACAACATTGAAGATTGGGAGATCGACAAAGGTAAAGAGTCACATATAAATTATGAGTATGATTGCATTAAGTCTTTTGTTGAAACTGATAGTTTTAATAAGCTTAGTGGTAAGTTTGGACTTGACTCTGATATAGTTGTTGATATATATAAATCTTTTGCTTCTCATATTAATATTCCTAAAGAGAAATGGTCTAAGCATCATGAACCTTTCAAAGACATTTGCAAACAAAATGAAATTGTTAATGATGATTGCAATAGACATGATCCAATCTCTACAAATAATGTTCTATATAAGCATGTTAATTTTTGTGGAGTGCATAGACCTTGTGAAAGCACTCGGGTTGAAGAAAATAAATATTGAAAGCAACATAAGCATGAAAGAACTAGCAAATGGCTTAAGGATTTATATAAATTTGCTAGAGAATTAAATGACCTCTATCCTTTTGAGTGTGAACTTTGCAAAGAAGAAGGTCATTTTAATTTCCAATGCTCGTACTTTAATGATAGAACTATTAGCCAGTTTTGTGATAACATGATCACCTCTAGTCTTTATGATGAACTTAATTTATTTTTGGGGTGTGAAGAGTTATAAAAAAACTTCTTGGTTAGATAGGAGTACTTTTAGGACGAATGGCATTCTTCAGGGAGCTTATCATTATTGTGTTGTGAATTGCTGTGACAATGCTTACATTGCAAAAATTAGAAAGAATAGCACTTCACCAGAGTATAAAAGGAAAAATGTTTCTTATGTTGCCAATAATGAAAGGAAGAGATTCTCACAAATTTCTCCTGTCTTTTCTAATAATGTATCAGATTATGTGGAGAAGCTTCCTTTCCAATCACTCCCTCCTAAGGTGGTGGTGAAGAAGAAGAAGAGAGGGAGGAGTAAAAATAAAGAGGAAACGGTATCATCCCCTAAGCATATTTATCCCATCATGGTTGTTCCTAATGAGTATGAATAAAAAATTATTCAAGATGATCTGCTTGATTGTATTCATTATTATCTTGATGTTAAGTCTAAAGGCACTATTGAAGAAGATTATGTTATGCCTGTTACTTATTGTGATGATCATGATTGGGAAAATAATACTACTTATGATCTTGAAAATCTTTTTGGCACCAATTTTGAAAATGATGATATTGATAATTGTTATACTGTTGGGAATATTCATGTTTCTTCTAATCATAATGTGGAAAACCCCAATCTTGGGGATGATGGGTTTGAAAATCCTTTTGGTATTGAAAGTCATGATGATTTGTTTACAAAAATATATGCTTGGAAAGATGACTATCCCCTTGCTTATGATGATATTATGCCTCCAATTTTGATGATTATTGTGATGATAACTATGCCATAAAGAATAATTTTAATCATCCTTACGAGACTTGTCATAATTATTACTCTCCTACTGAAATCATCTTTCTAATCTACAATTAGTCTATCATGTCCAAGTTCTATATGATAGTCCTACTCTCAATGCTACTAATAATAAAGATTTTGCTTATGTGGAGAGTAATAATAATACTCTTATGCATGTGAATCATGAGAAAAATGCTTTGTGTGATGGTTATGTTATTGAGTTTTCTTATGATTCTACCGAAAGTTATTTTGAGAGAGGGAAGTGTGGTTATATAAATTTTCATCTTATGAAGTTTCCCCTCTTTATGTTGAAGGTTTTAATGTTGCACTTGCTTTGCCTTCCTATGCTTAATGCTTTATGCCCCAATGATTTATTTTCTTACAATATGCCTATGCATAGGAAGAGAGTTAGACTTAAATGTGTTTGATATTTGCTTCATGATGCTCTCTTTCGTGTTCCAACTCTTATTCTTATGAGAGCATCATTAAAATTATCATGCCTAGCTAAAAGGCTTAAAAGAAAAGTGCTTGTTGGGAGACAACCCATCTTTTACTTTCAGTTTGTTTTTGTTTTTCTTGAAGTCATGAAGTTGTTGCCTGTAGCAACTTCATTGTATCTTTTTGTTTTGGTTTTTTGTGCCAAGTTTAGCTTCTAATGCATTGAACGTGCGAGGTATTGTTTGCTGTCCAGAACAGATTCTGTCCTTCACTGTTCAAAAATCCAGAAATTCCCTGAATTTTATATTTTTCTGATATTTTTAGACAGCAAGCCTGATACTTTTATCTATCTTTCGTTAGATTTGAGTTTTCTGATTTGAGTAACAGAAGTGCCTCAAAAATTCAATCTTTACAGACTGTTCAGTTTTTGATAGATTCTGCTTTTATTTTGTATTCATCTCTTTACTATCGTCAAATGTGATACTCTTGAGGAGGAGTGCCACATTGGGCTTAGTAAATAGTAGCTAATGTCCAATAAAGTTGTTTGCAATTTGTCTTGAGTTGAACACATGTGCATTTTAATTTATGAGCACTAACCCTCTTATCAGTTTATGAGAAGTTTTGTGTGAAGGGAGTTTTTAAGTTCCAAAGGAGAGGATAATGAAGAAATTGAAGATGGATCAGAGCTCAAGCTTGGGGATGCCCCCATGGCACCCCCTCTGAATATCAAGAACCATCAAGCGTCAAAGCTTGGGGATGCCCAAGGCATCCCCTCCTCTTCATCGACTATCATGAGGTCGTCTTCGTTGAACTAAGTTTCTATCACTTTACATATTATGTGCTATGCTTGGAGCATCCTTTTGCTTTCAGTTTTGTTTTGTTTGTTTTCTGGTCATATTTTTGTTGGATCCTAGCTTTATTTGTGTGGGAGAGAGACACGCTCCGCTTTTTCATTTGAATACTCCTTTGCTTCGCTTATATCTTGTTGAGTATTCTTAGCTACTGTTTGTTTGCTAGTAAGCTCTCGCTTTTAGCTTTTATCTTATTTAGAGCTGCTAGTTGTTGTTGTTAGACTCTCTTGATCTTCACTTATATTTGTTAGAGAGTTGTTTTGGTTGCTTGGTTGATTTGTTATAGCGTTAAAATGCTATGCATGTGGTAGTGGTATGAAATAGAAAAAAACTGCATAGTCTTGTAGATCACTATGTGGATAATTTGATACTCTTCAATTGTTTTGAGGCATTAAAATAACTAATGGTTAAAATGTGTTAGTGTTAGAGCTAATTAGTGGAGACGTGTTAGTAGAGTGTGGAGCCGTATCTTTCTTAACTAAAAACAACCTAAGTCAACAATGTTTTTGCATCATGAATTCTGCTCAGTTGAAAATAAGTTCATAGTGGATAGTTACTGCAATGGTCGGGGAAGCCAACGGGGCACTTGTGTCGCCACGATCCCTCTCGGTGTGTTTCTAACCATTTGTGGAACATTGAAATTGCTAGTTGTTTGTAATATACGAAATGCATTGTTGAGTTTTGGTTTTTGGCACTTCCACTTCCATATTTTGCTAGACTCTTCGGTGCTGCGCAATGCCCTATCTCACATTAAGATTTGTGCATACTTCGCCAGTACATCCAACCCTGTGGGAGAACTTCATCTTGTTCTCCTACACATAAGCCAATTATCTCCCTCAAAACAGCCACCATACCTACCTATCACGACATTTCCATAGCCGTTCCGAGATACATTGCCATGCAACATCCATCATTACATCATGACTTAATGTCATTCTTCATTATCGTATAGTTTGCTTGATCATTGAGTTAGTGTGTTGTGTGGCTTGCCACATGCATGTTCTACATTTTTTACACACTACGCTCGATCATGCATACCTTCTTTTATACATCATGTATTAGTCTTATGAGTTATGAGTACCAAAAAGTGTGATGATCCATTTGTAATATAGAGTGTTGCTCCTACAGTGAGGTAAAAAATAAAAAAAAGAGAAAAATAAAAGAGCCCAAAAAGAGGCCAAATGAAAGAGCATTTAAAAGAGCCAAGGAGGCCACCACAATAGAAAAATAGAGAGAGGGGGCAGCACTACTATCCTTTTTACCACACTTGTGCTAGTTAGCACCTACACTTCATTGTAGATAGTTCTCATTTTGTTTTAATAGTATAACTGTCGGGGAGATGAACCCCGGATACCCTAAAGACGCTCATTTCTTCAAACTCCTCAAGCCGGCAAGGTCAGGCCGGCTGCATCACGCCGGCTGCGTTTGTCCGGCTGCACCTATCCGGATGCATCCGTCCGGCTGGACTGAAGCCGGATCAACCAACCGACAGTTCCGTACCAGTGGGCCAGCCTCACGTAACCGTCGCCCGTGAACAATACTTCTTGTCGGGCGTTTCCTGTACAGCATCATTACAGTTAGCTCCAGCCGGACCAGAGTGTCATAGGGATAACCATGTAATTTCCTTGTAACCCAAAACCCTAGCCCGTTGCCTATATAAGGCGGGCTAGAGCCCCCTGCGCGGGAGAAGCTCCAGGCACTCATTCTTCTCGCGACGATCATCATCTTCTACCTCCAGCCGGCTAGAACCTCCAGCCGGCTGCCACCCGAAACAGCTCCAGGAGCGCATTGTAGCTCGAACTTTGTGATCAAGCAATAGAAACCAGACGAGCCGGACGTAGGGGTGTTACCTCCACAAGAGGGCCCCGAACTTGGGTACATCGCGTGTCTCTGCGTGCTTGTTACCCAATCCCGAGCGAACACCATCGTTGCCTTGCCGCACAAACTTCCCCATCTCTGATGGATATGCCATGCTATCCACCACAACATTTGGCGCCCACCGTGGGGCTAGCGACGAGCGGAGTCATGTTCTGCGCGGGATCCCGTTTCGTTGATGACCGGCGCGTCGTCTCTGGCCTCGTGCTCTCCATCGGCTCCATCGGCTGCATCATCGACAACACCAAGAGCTTCGCTGACGTGGGCTTCACCAGCGGAGGCGTCATCGTCACCTTCGGCGACTTCCCCGTCTACGTCGCAGTCGCTGCAAAGGAGTACCCGGAGGAGGTCCTCACGTGTTTGGCTCCATCGGCCTTCGACGCCGGCACGCGCGGCTGCGAGTCATCCTTCGATCACTTCGACTCCAATAGCGCGGACTGCGACGACACTGAGCTCTGCGTCTACGCCGAGGTGCATGTGGTCGAGCATGCGGCTGCAGGAGGCGCCGTTGGCAAAACCGTTCACAAGGCTGGCGAGCCTTCGCGTTTCCAGCGCAACCTTGAGGCGGAGTTCGAGTTGCTGAGCACTCCCATCGCGCCGAGTGAGGACCCATCCAAGGCGGCAGCCGAGCTCAAGAAGATGCGCCAACAGATGTACGACAAGGCACTCCGCCTAGCCTCGACGCAGCGCCGACTCAACGCCACGATGCGCGAGTACAACACCGTCCACGGTTTCGAGCCGGCAAGAGGCAACACGGATAAGCTAGGCGAGATCAGGCACAAAGGAGGGGACCTCGGCGGAGCCTTGAACCGTGCTGGACAGTTGCGCGAGAACTCCGACATCATCCAACCGGAATACAGCTGCCCGGCTCAAAACATGAAAGCCGCGGAGGCGGCGGCTGCTGAACTTCCTCATCTTCAAGGCGAAGAGCTACGTCAACAAATGCGTCAGGTTCAAGAACTCATCGCCACGGCCAACCGGCAGCAACGCGAAACCGAGCCGGCCGGAAGCAGGGACTTAGCGCTATACGCTCCTCCACTTGGCTATGACGCAGCCGGCAAGTCCAAGCAGGGCTACGAGGCGTCATCGACAAGCCGCGGCAGGCCAAAGGACAAGCAACCACGAGCTCATCGCGAGAGGAGCGCGAGCTCACATCCCCGAGATCACGGTCGTGATCCGGCTGGACGACCTGAAGACGGCGACGACAACAACCCGCGAGCCGGACGCAGCGTCAAGGAGCGAATCGGCCACAAGGTCACCATCGACCAACGCCTGGGGCCACTGGGACCGGAAACCGGCAACGACGCTCGACAACGCATCCAGTCGCTCAAGGCTTCAAGCGTCATCGAGGAAGAAGACGTCGCCGCGCATCGCTGTTTCGGACCACGCATCCGGACAGAGCAATTCCCAAAGGGATTCACGCTCCCGAGGGACACGCCAAAATATAACGGCACCGCCAAGCCGGAGGACTGGCTGGCCGATTACGTCACCGCAGTCAACATCGCAGGCGGCAACAAGCGGGTGGTCATGCTGCTCGTGCTCCAGGGATCGTACCGGACCTGACTGAACAGCCTCCCGGCTGAAAGCGTCAACAACTGGCTGGACTTCGAGGAAGTGTTCAACCGCAACTTCACCGGCACTTACCTGCGCCCAGGCAACGCGCAGCTGCTCGCGATGTGCAAGCAGAAGGAGGACGAGTCAGACCGTGCTTATCTCACGCGGTGGACCGGCCTGCGCAACTTTTGCGAGGGAATCCCAGAATTTCAAGCCGTCCAGTACTTCGTCCAAGGCTCCAAGGACCAGACTCCACTCAAGCACAAGCTCCTGAGGAAAAATCCGAAGACCATGATGCACCTCATGGCCATCGCGGATGAGTATGCCACCGCCGATGCGGGAATGACCAATCCAATCCGACTCGACGAAGCCGGAAGGATCATCACGGCTGAGCCGGCTACGCGTCGAAGCCGAACGGAAGCACAAGAAGGAAGATCAACCCGGCGTGACTCCGATGCGTCCGGCAAGCACAAGTCCACTGACGATCGCGTCGTGTCCAAGGTCGTCGTCACCATAGAGGGAAGGCCGGCAGGCGGCTTCAGACAACCGCCGCATGAGAACAAGCAACGACATGCGCTGGACAAGGACGAAAAAAAATTACGAGTCTCTGCTCGACCGGCCGTGCCGGAACCATGGCGATCGGCCAGCTAACCACACTGTCAGACAGTGCAACCTTGGCCGTCCGAGGCCGCCACCGTATGAACGATGGGATCCACCTCCTCCTCCGGACGAAGCCGGACGGGATGATCGGAGGCGCGACGACAGGCGACGCGAAGACAGGAACCGCGAGGACCAAAGGAGGGAACGTCTTCCACCTCCACCACCAAGGCATCGCGAGGAATATCAGAACCCGGACGCCACTTACATCGTGTTCGTCAGCGAGCACGACGACAAGCGAAGCCGGCGAGAATGATTCAAGGAAGTGAACGCTGTGGTTCCGCCCGTCCCCCAGTATTTCAACTGGTCGGAAGAGGCGATCACCTGGGACCGCCGTGACCACCCGGAGCTGATGCCCAATCCAGGTGGCTATGCTCTAGTTCTGGAGCCCATGATCATCTCCCCCAAGCGCGCATGCACCTTCTCTCACGTCCTCATCGATGGAGGCAGCAGCATCAACATACTCTACCGCGACACGCTGGAGAAGTTGGGCGTCTCCGAGTCCAGCCTGATGCCGAGCCGGACGGTCTTCCACGGCATCGTACCAGGGCGAGCCGGCTCCTCCATGGGGCTCATCCGGCTTTACGTCCTATTCGGCACCAAGGACAACCATCGCCGCGAGACCATCTCCTTTGAGGTGGTTGACCACACCAGCGCCTACCACGCCATTCTTGGGCTGTCATGGTTTTGTAGAATCTAGCCGCGGGAGGGGTGCCATCGAGCTAGGTAGAGAGAGGGTTTTGGAGACGAGGGGTGTTTCGGCGACGGGATGACAAAGGGTTTACCCAGCTTCGGATCTCGCAACGGTGGCGAAACCCTACGTGCTGCTATAATTCACTATAAGGCAATATCGCCGATTACAGTGAAAGGTAGATCAAGATTGTGCCCTAAGGCGTCCCAATGGCCGGCTTATAAAGGCATCCAGACCTAGGGCTTACAGGAGGAAACCTAACCGACTAAGTACAGAGTTCTACTCTAATCCGGATTGGGCATTGCCTTGTGGGCTAAGTCTTCCGCAACGTAGGCCGGCTTCTGGAACCTTCCCTTAGCCGGATAGGCCTCCTGCGCTTCATCATACTGGGCCGCCCGGTAAGCCGGATTCCGGCTTACCACCACTATTTGCCACCCTGGTATGCTGGCTTTCAGTCTTCTCTATGAGGATACCTGTTCGGCAAAACCCCAACTGTAGCCCCCGGAAGGCTTCAAGTACTTCAGCGGCTGGCTTCAATCTTCCGGCAATGTGTTGTCCGAAAGATTCATCATCCGTCTTCAGTCTTGGAGCATTCCCAGAAACCTGCAATCATGCCGAACAGCTTTGTCGATTTAGGTGTGCCGGCTTCTTCATGCCGAAAAGCACTTGAATGCGTATTGACACGCGTCCGGCGATTTGACAGCTCTGTCAGACCTAGCAATGTGAGTGGAGAAGCATCTTTGAATGCAGGGGCTAACTCCGTTTTTCCCGCGCGAGAATCGAGGTGTCGGAGGGAAAAAATCTTCTCACAACGGCTCGATCCGTGACGCGTGGCGAAAATTTTGGCTCCTGACCGTTGCGTGAATCTCGGTGCACCCGCTATAAAAGCTGGTCGTCTCGCCTCCGGCATGGTCACACACACCATTTGCAAACCTAGCGCCTCTCTCCAGATCTCATCTCCTCTCGAGCTCTAACTCCATCACTCCTTCGAGCTCCATGGCATCCGATGCCCCGAGCTCTCCGGTGATCGACACCGTGCCTCCTGACTCGGCTCCTCCGACGGGCGGCGCGGCTCCTGCGACCGCCGCCGCCGCTTCTGCGCCAACCGCCACTCCTGCTGCACCTTCCCACGCTCCGGCGAGCGTCTGCACCACAGATTCCTGGCGTGATGAAGTTCCCTTAGCCAAAGCCGCTGCGGAGGCAATGAACACGATGGCTTCGGCATCCGCTGCCGCTGAAGAAGAGGAAGAAGAAGAAGCCGGCGACAATGCTGGTGTCACCAACAACCCGACCCACAACTGGGGTTGCTCGGTGGTGGACGATGTCGAGTTGACGGGAATGGTGGCCGATGGAGCCATTCTTCCGTCCTCAGAGTCGGCGCCAACTTGGCGATCTGCCTTAGGTAACCCTTCTCCTACTCCAATCAAGGATGAACGGGTACTCCTTTCTTCTCACGTCGTTAGGGGGTTTTCTTTGCCGCCTTCGGCTTTTCTGATAAAGATCTTAGATCACTACGGCCTTCAGCTCCACAACATTACCCCCAACAGCTTGTTATACATCTCCGGCTTTGTAGCACTCTTTGAAGGCTACTTAGCCATAAAACCTAGGTTAGACTTTTTCAAAGGTGTTTCTTAGTCAAGAGACAAACAGTGAATAAGGAGCTGTTGGTGGCCGGCTCCATCAGCTTCAACATGCGCCGGGACATTGATTGGTACCCTCAGGTGCCAATTGTTGATTCGGCAAAGGGATGGGCGTCCACCTTCTTTTACTGCAAAGACGTGGCGCCCCCAAACAGGCTTCAGGGGCTCGCCCCCTTTGAAGACAGAGCCGGCACGCCCCTTCCTTCGTGGAAGACGAAGGCGCCAGTGAAAATGCCGGCAGACCTTGCCGCCATCCAGGCAAGGATTACGGATTTAACTTCCGGCTCTCCTCCCTTAACTGGGGAGGATACAATAATTTGCTGGATGAAGAGACGGATCCAGCCTCTCCAACATCGTGCTCGCCTTATGAGCGAGTACACGGGTAATTCTGATCCCATGCAGATCAGTAAAAAAGACCTGGAGCAGGGCCTCTTTGAGGCTCGCTTCAACAAGCTTATCAAATCCTGGCCTGGCGAAGGCCGGCAATATGAAGAGTCGCTGCCGATGTATACGGCAGCCAACCCTCCCCCAAAGGTACTTTGCCGAATCCAAAGTTCAATTCTTCAAGGGATTTAGACTCTAAGCTTAACAACTTGACTTGTGTTTATTCTTCAGATTCCCGGCGTTGCCGTCTCTGAGTCAGCTGGCACGTCATCCAGCAAAGTGACCAAGCGGCCAGTCACCCTTTCTTCGGCTCCTGTAGAGAGCCGAAAGAGGAGAAGCCAGTCTGGAACGGTTGGCGCCAAATCATCGGAGGATGACGACACTCTCGCTGGGCTCAATATCCCCAGCAAGAAGTAAGTCGGCTGACACATCTCCTCCTTACTCTGCAGCAATGCCGGATATGCTAAGCTTGGCCCTTTACCTTTGCAGGATGAAGAGAGGCGCCACCTTAAAGCAAAAGGTATGCGCCAAACGCAAGAAAGCCTCTCCAGCCGTCCCTCCCCCAACTCCTGCGGCTTCAAAGCCAACTCCAGCGGAGGAGAGCTCCCCCCGTACCATGACGGCAAGTCCAATTCTCGGGAGAGCCGGGATTATTCCTCCGACTCAATGGACGGAGATGACTGGGAAGGCGACTGAACCTTCCTCCCCACCAAGGGCTGAAGCTCTGGCTAATGATGCCCCAACCTTTCCTCCAATTAAGGCGGAAGCCTTCGACGACGAGGGACACATCAAGCCGGAGTTCATGAGCCGGTTTATGAAAGTACCTCGGCTTCCCCGGAAGAAAGGAACAACCGTCCAGGATGATGAGCCGGATCAGACCAAGGCCTATGACACCTTTGATGTCATAGAGATCCTTGAAGATCAGCAAAATTATTTTGCTGAAAGCTTTGAAGCTGGCATGACGCTTCGCCATGAACATTAACAGGTACATATCTTCCCCAGTAGCCCCCGAGCACTATGCCGGGTTAAGTTATAAGAACTAGCCGACATAGTGATCCGAGTCAATGCGTATGCAACTGCTTAGCCCCCTAGCCATGAAATGCTGTCATGTAGCCAGTTTGACTTGTCAATATAGCTTTAGGCTTTTAGTAATTCCTTACGCAGATCCACCGAAAAATTGGCACTGAAACCATCAATTTTTTGGGTGTACGAAATCAGGAGATGCGCCGGCTGAAAACTGAGCTGGCGAACAAGGATGCCATCATCGCCGGGTTTGAGGCGGACCGGGTTCAGTACCAACGTAGAAATGCCGAAAACTTAACTTTGTATAATGGTTATTTTTATACTGCTAACATTTTGTTTTGCAGATGCCATTAGAAAAGCCAAGGAGCTTGCTGACAACGCCGGTAGTCTCGACCGGCTCCGCGACGAAAACTCCGAGCTAAAAAAGCTTAATCAGACAATGTCGACGGAGCTGGAGATGGCCAAGAAGGGCCTTGCTCAAGCCGACCAAATCTTGGAGACGGAGGGGCAAAATCACAAGGATGCCCTTCATGAAATCCAGGACCGGCTTGACAAGCGCCTCGACGAATTGGTGGCCATCGACAATCAGCTTTTGAGTAAGTTGTTTAAAACCTCAAATTCACTGATTTCTGTCTTAGCCATTTTTACATCTCCGGCGGGTTATGGCCATGAGCTGACTGCGGAAAACCGGCTTGACCGGATCTTGGAAGTAGGGGAGCTTATCCCGAAGATACTTTCTTCGGGAAGAAAGCTTGTCGAGAAATTCTTTCCCGGCAACCCCGAACCCTTGATGGACCTTGCAGGTTTGGAAGCCGAACTGGACGAGGCGACTTCGTTCTTTGACGAACGGTTGCGGTCCAGTGCTCGTGGCGGTGGAAAGACGGCGTTGGGCCTAATGATGGTGCACTACCCGGAGGCAGAAGCTTGGCGCGTTGTGTCCGGCTTTCCTCTTGAAAAGGAGGACAACACGCCGCTGGATGATCAAGAGCGCAAGAAAATCCTTCACTCCGTCTCTGGCTACGCCAGCAAAGTTGCCAATATGGTCTCCCTAACCACCATCTTCAAGGAAGTGCCCTGCTCGCCAACTCCCGTCTAGTCTGACGATGACGGCGAAGAAGCGGACAAGTCTGCATAAGCCGAACTTGCTCCTTTGAGCCGGACTTCCTGAAAATGTAAATATTAAGATGTAAATCTGCTCAAACAGTATGAAATGCTTGTAAACAACCAAGTATTTTGCCGTGTTAATTCATCTTATCTATTGTTTAAGTTTGCAATTTTTATGCCTCAGTTTATTCTGGCCTTGACACCTTAGCCTTTAAGCGCCGGCAAACCTATTGCGAAGAAAACTTGCTGAGTAACAGGGTACACAATGACCAATCTGTTTAGACCCAGAACAAGTGCCGCCTTTCGGTGCCGAAAACGCTATGAAGCAACCCGATGCAAAAAGCTAGCAGATAAACATTAATTTGGCAAAATGTTTACCAACAAGCAACACAGGCAATTTCGGGTAAACAGATGATAGCAATAAGATCATTGGGAAATAAATGATGGTACAGATTCTCGAATTTCACATGAGAGAAACCAGTTTTTATTTCATGATCACATTGACATGGTTACAATAGAATTTGCTAAGTGTAGAAAGGACGTAGCTGAGCAATATTCCACGGACGTTTCGTCTCATCTAAGTCATCATCTACATGCCTTTTCCTCTTATGACCTTTCTTCATGGGATCTTTCTTTGAATCCCTTAAGTCGAGGAGATAATATGACCCATTTTTCAGAACTTTGCTGATAACGAAAGGTCCTTCCCATGGAGGGGATAATTTGTGCTGCCGGCTTTGCACAAGCCGAAGCACTAAGTCGCCTTCTCGAAAAGATCGATTCCGCACTCTACGGCTTTGATACCGACGTAGATCTTGCTGATAGATGGCGGATCGTTGGAGAGCCAACTCTCTTTCTTCTTCGAGGATATCCAAGCCGTCTTGACGTGCTTATTCTGCATCTTCTTCGACGTAGGCTGCGACTCGAGGCGAGTCAGTGGATCATGTCGGTTGGGAGTACCGCTTCTGCACCATAGACCAGAAAGAAAGGGGTGAAGCCAGTTGATCTATTTGTGGTAGTACAAATACTCCATAAGCCAGCCGGCAATTCATCAACCCAAGCGCCGGCTGCTCGATGCATTGGGGTTTCACGCCTCGGCTTAATACCTTGCAGAATAATGCCGTTAATGTGCTCTACCTGTCCATTGGATTGCGGGTGTGCCACCGATGCCACGTCGAGCCGAATCTTTGATCGGCTATAAAACTTCGATAGCTCACCGACGGCAAAGTTTGTGTCATTGTCAGTGATAATGCTATGCGGTATGCCGAATCGAGTTGTTATCTCGACGATGAACTTTGTAGCTGTAGCTTCGTCGAGTTTCTTGATGGGCTTTGCCTCCAACCACTTTGTGAATCTGTCGACCGCCACCAGTAGGTGAGTTAAGCCTCCTCTTGCCGTCTTCAAAGGTCCCACCATGTCAGGCCCCCAGACCGCAAACGGCCAAGTAATAGGGATCGTCCTGAGCTCCTGAGCCGGCAAGTGAACCTGATTTGCATAGCGCTGACATCCTTCACAAGTCTTGACGATGCTGATAGCATCCTCCTTAGCCGTTTGCCAGAAGAATCCGTGCCGAAACGCCTTAGCGACCAACGCCTTTGCTGCCACGTGATGCCCACATTCGCCGGAGTGGATTTCCTCAAGGATTTGCCGCCCTTCTTCTGAGAGATGCATCTTTGGAAGATGCCGGATGTGCTCCGTTTGTATAGGTGTCCTTCATTAATCGTGTACACCTTTGCTCGGTGCTCAATTTTACGGCTCAACACCTCGTCATCCTTGGACAGTTTCTTATTAATCAGGAAATCATTGTAAGGCGTGGTCCAATCTGGGTTACCAAGCACACTTGAACTGATTCTGCCGACAAGGGATAATCTTCATCGCCGCCTTTGATGGACGGCTTATGTAGATGGTGGAGAAATACATCTGGGGGTACTGCCTTTTGCCTGGAGCCTATTCTAGCCAAGGCGTCAGCAGCTTCATTGTCATCTCGGGAAATATGCCGGACCTCTAAGCCGGCAAAGCATCTGCCGAATTCATCGATTGTTCTCCTATATTCCGCCATTGTGGGACTTTTCGTGTCCCAGCATCCATCAAGTTGATGTACAACAAGATCCAAGTCGCCATAGTAGAGGATGCGCTTCACTCCCAACTCCTTAGCCATATGAAGGCCATGGAGGAGAGCCTCATACTCCGCTACATTGTTGGTGGCGTTGAAGTGGATTCGGAGGACATAACTGAGCTTGTCACCCTTAGGCGACTTTAGCACTACTCCAGCCCCCGAGCCTTCCTTCATCTTTGAGCCATCAAAGTGCATTATCTAGTACTGAGAATCCGGCAAAGGTGTGCTTTCCATCGCCTCTGTCCAGTCTGCAACAAAGTCGGCTAGAACTTGAGATTTGATGACAGTCCTCGGCTTGTACTGGATGTCGAAAGCTGCTAACTCGATGCCCCATTTGGCGACTCGGCCCGTTGCGTCGGCATTATTGATGATATCCTTTAATGGAGCTTTGCTGACCACCGTGATTGTGTGATCCTGGAAGTAATGCCGTAGCTTTCTGGCGGCAAAGAATACACCATAGGCTAACTTCTGGTAGTGAGGGTAGCGCTGCTTTGAATCTGAGAACACCTCGCTAATGAAATAGACAGGGCGCTGATCCGGCCATTGCTTCCCTTCCTCCAGGCGCTCTACTACAATGACGGCACTTATCACGAAATTCGTGGCCGACATGTAGAGGAGAAGCGGCTCTTTTTCCCTTGGAGCTGCTAAGATTGGAGCATGTGTCAATGTATACTTCAGCTGTGCCAAAGCCGCCTCTGTCCAAACAAAATTGTCCGACTTTTTGAGGAGCTTGTATAATGGCAATGCTTTGTCACCAAGCTGGCTAATGAATCGACTTACAGCCGCGGCGGAACCCATAAGCCGCTGTATGTCCTTCAGACAAGTCGGTCTCTCAATGTTCTGAATCGCCTTTATCTTTTCCAGGTTAACTTCAATTCCTCTTTGAGAAACAATGAAGCCCAGAAGCTTGCCTGCGGGAACTCCGAAGACGCATTTTGCCGGATTAAGCTTCATCTGGTACTCCCTTAGATTTGCAAAGGTTTCCGACAGATCGGCGATAAGATCGCCACGCTTCTTCGACATGACCGCTATGTCGTCGACGTAGACGTGAACATTGCAGCCAATTTGCTTGTCCAAACACCGCTGCATACACCTTTGGTAAGTAGCACCGGCATTCTTTAAGCCAAAAAGTCATTGTGACATAGCAGTAATTGCCATATGGCATAGTGAAAGATGTCTTGACTTGATCTGACTCCTTCATCTTAATCTGATGGTAACCCGAATAAGCGCCCAGAAAACATAGCATCTCTGAGCCGGCAGTTGAATCAATGACCTGATCGATGCGCGGTAGGGCGAACGGATCCTTAGGGCAGGCTTTGTTTAAGCTAGTGAAATCAATGCACATACGTAGCTCAGAGGTGTTTTTCTTTGGAACAAGCACGGGATTTGCCAACCAATCAGTGTGGACAACTTCACGGATGAATTTGGCGGCAGTATCTCCTTTCCAACCGCCTTGCGCTTCTCAGTTCCAAGCCGGCGGAGGCCTTGTTTGACCGGCTTAGCGTCCTTGTTGACTTTTAAGGAGTGCTCGGCAAGTTTCCTCGGGACACTTGGCATGTCAGATGGTGACCAAGCAAATATATCCCGGTTCTTACGGAGAAACTTGATGAGCTCGCCTTCCTATTTGTCATCGAGACCGGCACCGATGATGGCCTCCTTTGTCGGATCATCCTTTGAGAGCTTGATTTTCTTGGTATCATCCTTTGGCTTGAAGCTCGAGTCAACCTTAGAGGACGGCTTTTCAGTTGCCGACATCTCATCGGGACGCATTGTCTTCTTGAGATCCTCCAACTCTTCCTTGCAGATTTCTTGTTAAGCATGGACGGCATTGGCGGCCTCACACTCCTTGGCTTTCTTGAAGTTTCCTTTGACTGTGATGATCCCATTGGGTCCCGGCATTTTTAGCTTGCTATAGATGTAGCAGGACCGAGCCATAAATTTGGCGAAAATGATATGCACTTTTAAAGGGAACCACATCAAAAGAGACATCTTCAGTCCGAAAATTATCAGCTTCGCCAAAGGTGACCTTCAGGGTGATTTGTCCCATTGAAGAGGCTTGTCGTCCCGGAACAATCCCATGAAACTTCACAGTGCTGTGGGTGAGTTGTGACTCGGAGAGACGCATCCTCTTCAATGTTACGGTATAAAGTATGTTGATACTGCTTCCGCCATCCATGAGCACCTTTGTCAACTTGTATTTGTCGACTATAGGGCTGACGACTAAAGCATTGGTGCGCTTTGCAGGAACTCTGTCCGGATGATCGGTGCGATCCCACGTGATGGGTGTGTCCGACCAATCCAAATATTGTGGAACTGCGGGCACCGTAGCATTGAGTTCTCGCCAAGCCGCCTTTTCTTTGCGAGAGGAATCTGTTGCCAAGTTGATGATGAGGCTTTCGGCATGCTTAGGAAATTTACTTCCTTTTCCGTCTTTGGAGGCTGCGTCATCTGACTCCGAAGCAGCGTCTTCCTTCTCTTTGTCGTCCTTCCTGGACTTGCGCTTGTTCCTTGACTTGCCGGCTTTGGGATCCTAGGCAATGTCCCGATTGATGTGACATTACTAGAGTGTGTGGGAGCTCGTTCCATCCGGCCTTAGATGATGGACACAGGGGTTGTGCTTGATGTCGTCATACTTCACCGCTGGCGGTCGGGATGATTGGTTGTTTGCCGGCTTCTTGCCTTGCCACTTGGTATTGCTTGAGAAGCCCTTACCAAAGGCGGCAGCAACCTCCTGAGAAGGGCCGGCTTGGTCTTCAACTTTATTTTTCCCGGACTCGCATCGGCGGGTTTCACCGTCTTCCCTGTTGTCATCGTCAGCAGCGGCGTACTTGTTAGCACAAGCAAGCAAGCCCCCCAAGGTTTCCGATTCGTCGCTGTAGATCATGAAGCGAAAAGTTGTCCCTTTCCTAAGAGATTGCTTGAAGGCATGGATCGCCTGAGTTTCTGAGACGCCTTCACAAGCGTTTTTTATTTCACTCCATCGTGAGATGAACTCACGGCTGGACTCGTTCTTTTGCTGCACACACCGCTGTAAGTCGAAAATCGACTTTGGGCACTTATATGTGCCCTTGAAGTGCTGCATAAAGACACGCTTCATGTCACCCCAGGTATGAACCGTCCTTTCCGGCAAACCTTCAATCCACATACGTGCCGTCCCGGTTAACATCAGGGGCAAAAACCGTACTATGGAGTCGACGCTGCCTTGGTATATGTCGCAGGCACTGACGTAATCTGAGAGCCAGGTCTCAGGATTAGCCGTACCACTGTACTTCTCCACCATCTTTGTTACGTTCGACAAAGTGGGAGGTAGTATTTGCTCTCTGATTGTTCTGCCAAAACACTTGGGGCTGAGGTATTGGGCATCTCTGGCCGACTTCCTCTCCTCGATTAGGCTTCGAACATCATTGGCTGATGGCGGTTTTCCAACCGACTTTTCTTGCCTTGGCTCTTCCCTGTGACGGCTTTGGCTCACCCGACTCGCATTACGCGGGGGGCTTGGAGTCCTTTGCCGTCGCTGAGGGGGTATGTACTTGGAGGGGTTATCTCCCTCTTTGCGCGGTGGAGGCGGCGGTGGAGGTGGCATATGATCTCTGTTACCCTCCCTTCGAGGTGGATTTTCCCCTTCACGTCGTCCCTCCTGACGGGATGGTGCCGCCTTTTCCTTGTGAGGGTCCTCCTTTCGCTCCCGGCTCCGATGCTCTTCCCGGCTTCGACAAGCCTCATGATTCCGTGAAGAACCAGTCCGGGATTCCGCGCCTCTAGGCTGCTTGTCCTTCGGGTCCTTGTCGCCGCCTTTGTTGTGGCTGCTTGAGCCGGCAGGGTCATCGTCTGGGTCTGCAGGTGCAGCAACCATTGGCTTCTTGGCTGTCGAGTTGCAAAGACGAGAGTCGTCAACAAGCCGTCCAGTCTTTACTTGCGAGTCGTTTTGCTGCTGTTGTGCAACCTCCAGTAGATAAGCCGAATATTTGAGCCGAGCGTCACAGTCCAACGATTTGTCGAACATGACCTCCTTGGCCGCCTCCATGTTTTTGGCTGGAGTGTTGAAGTAACATAAATTAGTCACCGGGTCATGTCGGTGGTGGTACTTTCTCCAGACTGAATTGACATGGTCGGCTTCCCACTTGCTGCGGAAATCCAACCTGTTATGCAGATTCTTGTCGTGAGCCGGACGGAAGACATCGTCGGCCCCCTTTTCTCCCTGCTTCCGGATGAACTCCGTTTCCTTGTTTGTGATCTCAACCTCGCGCTCCGCTATCTGGGCTGCATGCTCTTCCAGCTCGGCGTGGCGCTTTTCCATGTCGGCTAGCGATGCGTTTGGAGGGACTGGAGTTAGCAGTTGTTTGTACTTTGCTATCCTTTCTTCGTGCTCCTTCTCTGCTGCTTCGCCGGCCGTAGCGTCAATGTCGTCTCCTGCAGCCGGCAATCTACCAGTTCCCTTCATTGGAGCCAGCGGTGGCACAAAATCCACCTTAAGATTTCCGGCTTCTGGAGTTTTTTCTTCGCCATTGGCGGCTTTCGAGGTATTGGGGTCGTCCCTAGGACCAGAGACGTCACCCATCAAGACCTCGGCAGGGCGTCCTAAGCAGGATGCAACTTTCCGACTAAAATCGTCAGATTCTCCTTCAGATTCGAGGTCCTGCTCCATATGGGCAGTGTCCCCTGATCCGGCTTCTGAGTCAGCCCCGGCCTGCAAAGCAGGAAGGATAGACTCAGGTTCTGTCATCGACTCGTTAGAGCCGGATTCTCCTAAGATGCCGACAAAGTGGAAGTCCGGCGCTGCCATGTTGGAACTTGCGTCGTCCTCAGAGTCTTCATCGTCAGCGTCGAAAGCCAAATCCAGATTGGCGATCTCCTCAGAGCCCAGATCCGATCCTTCATCAAAGTTGCTTGGGTGGGTGGCGGGCATGCTCGAGGTGAAGCCGAGATCATCCAAAGTCTGGGCGGTGAAGCGACGAAGATGTCGAAGCTGCCGACAAAAACCATAGACTAGCCGGCGGGATCCTCCTTTGCCGGCGTCCAAAAGCCGTCATTGAAGACGTGGCCAGCTCCTGTCTCGTCGAAGTAGCTCACCAAGCTGACCGCGATGGTGTCACCGACTCCGCCTGTAGCTCCCGGACGGAACGAAACCCCGGATATCTCTGGCCCCACGGTGGGCGCCAACTGTCGTGGTATTATAGAATCTAGCCGCGGCAGGGGTGCCATCGAGCTAGGTAGAGACAGGGGTTTTGGAGACGAGGGGTGTTCCGGCAACGGGATGACAAAGGGTTTACCCAGCTTCGGATCTCGCAACGGTGGTGAAACCCTACGTGCTGCTATAATTCACTATAAGGCAATATCGCCGATTACAGTGAAAGGTAGATTGAGATTGTGCCCTAAGGCGTCCAATGGCCGGCTTATAAAGGCGTCCAGACCTAGGGCTTACAGGAGGAAACCTAACCGACTAAGTACAGAGTTCTACTCTAATCCGGCTTGGGCCTTGCCTTGTGGGCTAAGTCTTCCGCAATGTAGGCCAGCTTCTGGAACCTTCCCTTAGACGGATAGGCCTCCTGCGCTTCATCATACTGGGCCGCCCGGTAAGCCGGATTCCGGCTTACCACCACTATGGGCCACCCTGGTATGATGGCTTTCAGTCTTCTTTGTGAGGATACCTGTTCGGCATAACCCCAACATGGGCGGCCGGCGCTCGCCAAGTTCATGGCGGTACCTCACTACGCCTACCTCAAGATGAAGCTGCGAGGACCACGCGGAATCATCACCATCTCCGGGGACTACAAGCGTTCCATCGCCTGCGCCACGGACAGTGTGAAGGTGGCCGAGACCATGGTCTGCAATGAGGAGATGCGGCAATTCAAGTGCAAGGCCAGCGAGGAGAAGCTGGAGATACCGGAGTCGGCCAAGCCAGATAGCGAATCAAATTTCCAGGTGGCACGAGACTCTAAGAAGATCTACTTCGACGATATCAATAAGTCCAAGTTCGTCATGGTGGGGACGAGCCTGGACCCCAAATAGGAAAGCGAGCTCGTCGAATTCCTCCATGAGAACCGGGACATCTTCGCATGGTCCCCCAAGGACATGCCTGGTGCACTGAGGGAATTCACCGAGCACTCTCTACATGTTTGGCCAGACGCGAAGCCGGTCAAACAGTCCTTACGCCGCTTCGTAGAAGAAAGGAGGAAGATAATAGGAGAAGAGATAGCCAGGCTGCTTGCAGCCGGGTTTATCATGGAAGTACAACATACTGAATGGCTAGCTAACCCAGTCCTAGTGCTCAAGAAAAACAAGAAGTGGAGAATGTGTATCGATTACACACACCTAAACAAGGTCTGCCCCAAGGACCCCTTCGCCTTGCCGCGCATCGACCAAGTGATCGACTCCACGGCCGGCTGCGACCTCCTCTCCCTGATCGACGCCTACTCCGGCTACCACCAAATACCGCTTAACCCGGACAATCAACTCAAGACCGCCTTCATCACCCCCTACGGACCGTTCTGCTACACCACCATGCCGTTCGGCTTGAAGAACGCTGGGGCAACGTACCAGCGATGCATGCAGAAATGCTTGCACGACCAAATCGGTCGCAACGCGCACGCATACGTCGACGACATCGTCATCAAAACCAAGGAGAAGCACACCCTCCTCGATGACCTCAAGGAGACATTCGACAACTTACGACGGTTCCAGATGAAGCTCAATCCGGAGAAATGCGTGTTCGGCGTGCCAGCCGGACAGCTGCTCAGTTTCCTCGTGTCAGCGCGAGGAATTGAAGCCAACCCGGAGAAGATTGCCGCCATCGAGAACATGCGACAACCAAGAAGCATCAAGGACATCCAAAAGTTCACCGGCTGCTTGGCCTCCCTCAGCCGCTTCATCAGCCGGCTTGGGGAAAAAGCTCTCCCGCTGTATCACCTGTTGAAGAAAACGGCCAAGTTCGCCTGGAGCGAGGCGGCCGACGCCGCCTTCATCGAGCTCAAGCGCGCACTCATCACCACCCCCGTTCTAGCACCACCAACCCCGAAGGAGCCCATGCTCCTGTACATTGCCGCCTCGAACCGAGTCGTCAGCGTCATCCTGGTGGTGGAGCGAGAAGAAGCCGGCAAACAGAAGCTGGTGCAGCGGCCTGTCTATTACCTCAGCGAAGTGCTCTCGCAATCAAAGCAAAACCTTGGGGACATAGGTAAACTTAGGTCCCTTTCCTGCTAGAACTTCCTTCTTTTAATTTTAAGAGATGAAAAAGTCGCACCTATAGCTTCCATAATTTCTTCTAATTTACTAATTCTCAAATTTTGATCATCCTTCCCTTTATTGGTCTCAAGATTATTAATTCTTCTATTTATATGCTTTAAGGATCCCTCAATCTTGATAGTACTATCAAGTAGCTTTTTATCTACTTCAGTTGCCCAATTCATGCTTGACAAATTATTCCCTAAAATATCAAGTCTTTCCACAACATGTTCCATTGTGGTTTGAGTTTTAGGTTCATTAGTTGGTGGAGTCCCAACTAGACTTTCAATGATGTTGTAAGCCTCAACCGAGGGAGTGCCTAGAAAATTTCAACATGTTAAAGTGTCTAGGACATACCTATACCAATTTATGATTACAACATAAAAATTTCTGAGAAGGATTGTATCTGAATATTTCTTTGTGGAACCGTGTTGAGAATCACTAATCCTATACCAAGCATCTTTTAAACTTTCTCCTCCTCTTTGTTTAAAAGTACGAACTTCAACTTCAGGAGACGGAGAAAAAGGAGTGGTACTAGCCATGATAACAAAGTAAACCGAATTAAGCAAGGTGCTGGAATTTTTAATTTTTGTGTGTTTTTTCAGTTTTAGAGCAAACAAAAGGCAAAACAAGACTAACAAAAAATATACTAAGAAAGACAATAACAAAGTAAAGTGAAAGGATGTGTGAAACTCCCCTAGCTGAAGCTTCCAAGTCCCCGGCAACGGCGCCAGAAAAGGTCTCGCTAACTGCTGTTGGGAGACCCCAAGAGGAAGGTATGAAGCAGCGTAGCAGAAATTTTCCCTTGATTACAAAACCAAGGTTGTCGAACCAGTAGGACTTGGAGAAGGCTTAGCAAGGTGTCAATAGCGTCGTTTCTCGATTATTGACGTGGACCTGCACACAATCACCAACAAACTACTTTGCCCCCAACAAAATAGAGAGGTTGTCAATCTCTCCGGCTGGCCAAACACAAAGATTTAAATGTGTGGATGGAAAATATGATGAGGATGAAATATGACCAGCGAGCAAATGATGATGAAAAGCTATGAAGACGGTTGTAAGCAATGTAGGAAAATAGGACCGGGTTCCACAGTTCACTAGAGGTGTCTCTCCAAAAGATATACATGATGGGTAAACAAATTACAGCATGACAATTGACAGAATTGTAGGCGCACAACAAGGCTATCATAAAACAATATAGTTCACCGCTTCATCTAATATGGGCATTACATCAAAATACATAGACCGTCATCCAACTGCATCTATGACTAATAATCCACTCTGGGATCGCTGTCGGCACAGTGGAAACCAGGGTACCACGGGCCGGCCTGCCAGGGCCCGCAAGATTTCTTGGATGATTTTCGCTAAGGACCAGGCTCTCCAAGCCTGGCGAGCTTCGCGAGGATTTTCCCCTCGCGAAGGGTTTTTCTCCTCGCCAAGGATTCTCTCCCTTGGCGAGGGATCGCTCCTCGACAAGGCATCTTCGACGCCGCCCGCAATTCTGCTAAGGACCAAGCTGAAGGGCTCGGCGAGGCTTTTCGCCTCGCGAAGCTCCTTCCTCGTGAAGCCATCTCTGCCCCCGTGGCAGAGCGCACATGGGCTCTGCGCCATGTGCAGAGTGACGCGCGTGCCTACGCGCGATGACGACGACGCAGCAGTTGCTGTTTCCATGTATAAAGCAGTCAACAAAGCGGAGCCAAGCAAAGCGGACAACGAGTATTGCCTCTTTGGTGATAAGGGAACCGCCTGCAGCTACGCTCCAAGGACGACGTCACCGTGGGTCACCTCCCACCTCGACAAGCGCCGGCCCATCGTCCAGCTGGTCGGTGCCCCTTTTCAGCTTTGGTGACGCCGTTCCCCTGCCGTGGACCGCATCCACGAGCTCTACCTTTATGGTGGACTTCACCTTTATCGTGCACCGCGCCTCCTCCGTCGTCGCGGTGTGGTAACCCTTCCCACCCAAATGTTTGGGTAGAAGAGGTCCAAGACGCCTATAAAAGGAGGGGGAGCATGCCCAAGCAAAGGGTTCGATCTTCAGTTAGTTCGGAGTCTAGGAGCTTAGACCAAACCCTAGATCTGAAGACTAGCAAGTAGCCATTGTTAGCCACCTCGAGCTCGACAAGCTCTCCTTGTACTGTGAACTCTCCAAGCAGTGCAATACACGGAAGCAGGACGTAGGGGTTTTACCTCCACAGGAGGGCCCTGAACCTGGGTAAGACCGAGTGTCCCCTTTCTGCAGTGCTGTCCCGCAGCGAGTCCGACGAGCACCGAAGCCGGAGCACGTTGAGGGTTGTTTGATTCCGTGTTTAGCCCCTTACTCGATCCTTCTCGAGACACCCCCAGTTCCTGGGACAGTTCTCCGACATTTGGCGTGCCAGGTAGGGGACTGAGGCTCATCTTCAACCTCGACGCAGCCATGGCCGGCCCTTCTCGCGCCGAACGACTCGCTCGCTAGACGGCCAGCGCCGCCACCACTCCTCCTGCTGGCAACCCGCGCGGCCGCCCGCGTGGGAGCGCCGCTCCGGCGCGCCGCGCCGACCCCGAGCCCCGCGTCGAGCACCCGGATGACGACGACATCGACCACGTTGAGGACGACCTCGGCGAAGAGGAGGCCTCCTCCCTACACCCGTCGCGGGACCGTGCTGCCTCCTCGCTGGGCCGCCCTGCGCCCAGCCCGGCGACTGCTCTCCTCATGGCGCAGGAGCTGCTACAGTACCGCCCCACACCGGCGGCTCGGGAGGCCTGGCTCAACCGCGTCTCCGAACTCATCAGCGCCACTCGCGCCGCCGCACCTGCACCGTCTCGTTCCCTGGTTCCTTCTGCGCTAGTGGGGGACGTGGCGCATGGCGCACCTCCCGCGCCTCCTCGTCAGCCCGCGCCCGCTCCAGCTCCACCGGTTCCCCCGCAGCCTGCTCCGACGGGGGCTCCTCCTCGCGACGGCCGCGCTGCCTCGCACGCATCGTTGCCACACGACTGCCAAATCGTGTAGCGAGCCCCTGAGGATGCATGCGTGAGCATCGAGCGCGGGCAGGAATGCCGCAACCGCGCAGTCCAGGACATCGCCACCGCCGGGCGCCACCTCCGCGCCACCCTCGCCAACGGCACGGTCACCTACGGCACGACGGCCGCGTTCACTCGCAGCCTCCGTCGCGTCGTCTGGCCGGTCAAGTTCAGGCCGGACCTCCCTCCGTGCTACGACGGCAAGAACAACCCCCTGGAGTTCCTGCGACTCTACTCTCTGGCCATCCAGGCCGCCGGGGGCGACGACAAGGTCATGGCGAACTGGTTCCCCATGGCCCTCAAGGACTCCGCGTCCTCATGGCTCACCAACCTCCCCGCCGAGTCCATCAACACCTGGGAGGAGCTCTGCCGGTGCTTCGTCGCCAATTTCAAGGGTACGTACGAGCGCGGCCTCACCTACAACGACCTCCGCGCCGTGCGTCAGAAGCCCGGCGAGACCCTCCGCAAGTAAATCCAACGCTTCAGCCAAGTGCGCAACAAGATCCCCAACGCCACCGACGCACAGGTCATTTCGGCCTTCTAGGCTAGGGTCACAGACGTGCGGATGCTCGAGAAGCTCGGCATCCACGACAACATCACCACCGTCGTCAAGCTTTTCGACTTGGCGGACAAGTGCGCCAAGGCTGAAGAGGGCCGCTTGTTCGTCAAGAACGAGCCAGGGGACCCCGCCGAGGGGTCCAAGAAGAAGAAATCCTCCGAGAAGCGCAAGACTACTGCGGTCCTCGCGGCAGAGCCCGACGCCAAGCAGCCTCACCAAGCTGCCACTCCAGCCGCAGGACCTGAGAAGAAGGATGATCGTCCCTTCTGCATCTACCACAACAGGCATTCTCATGCCACCGAGGACTGCTACGACCTCAAGAGGCTTCGCGAGGCTCGCGAGGCTCGCGAGGCAAACAGAGGCCGCGGAGGCCGTGGCGGAGGCCGCGGCGGCCGCGGGGGGCGACGCTGGAACAATAACTACAACGACAACTACCAGCAGAACCTCCAGGCCAACGCTGCCCAGCCCGCGAATGACAACCTGCCTGCCGAGGCTGACGAGGGCTACCAGGTGCCCCGTGGGGCCGCTTGCATCCTCGGCGGGGCTCAGGCCCCTCGCTCCAACCGCCACTTCAAGCAACTCGCTCGCGAGGTCGCGGCAGCCCTCCCTGGAGTCGAGGCTTCCCGGCCCCTCAAGTGGTCCCAGTGCCCCATTACATTCGACTCCGGCGACCACCCCAAGTCCACCTCGACCGTTGGCACCATCCCGCTGGTCTGCACCCCCACCATCAACAACATTGCCGTCTCTAAGACGCTCATTGATGGGGGCGCTGGCCTCAACGTCATCTCCGTCGAGACATTCGAGAAGCTGCAGGTGCCCTACGAGCGGCTCATGCCTACCAGGCCCTTCTCGGGAGTGACAGAGGGTCTTACCACCCCTTTGGGGCAGGTGAGGCTCGCCGTCACTTTCGGCACCCAGACCAATTACCGCACCGAGCTAATCGACTTCGACGTCGCGCACATCGGCCTGCCCTACAACGCCATACTCGGCTACCCCGCCCTCGCCAAATTCATGGCGGTGACCCACCACGCCTACAACCTCGTCAAGCTCCCTGGCTCGGGTGGCGCCATTGTCATCCGAGGCGTGGTCTCGGACGCCCTGTACGCTGCGCAAGCGGCCTACAAGGCTGCCGCGGTGGCTTCACCCGCTGATGAGGACGAGGAACCCCTCCCGAGGCCCCCGCGAAGAAGAAGCAGCTATTCTCTCAGGAGAAGGCCGCGACAAAGCAAGTGTCTCTGGAGGCAAGCGGCTCGGGGGCTAGCGTCACCATCGGCGCCAACCTGCCTCCCAAATAGGAAAGCGCGCTCGTCGCCTTCCTCAGGGCAAACTCTGACATGTTCGCATGGACACCGTCAGATATGTCCGGAGTACCGAGGGAGGTGATCGAGCACCACTTAGCCGTGTGTCCAAACGCACGCCCCGTCAAGCAAAAAGCGCGGCGCCAAGCGCCAGAGAAGCAAGACTTCATCGTCAAGGAAGTAGACAAGCTGAAGAAGGCCAGCATCATCAAGGAAGTGGTCCACCCCACTTGGCTCGCCAATGGTGTGGTCGTCCCCAAGCACACCGGAGGAAGCCGCCTCTGCATCGACTTCACCGATCTCAACAAGGCCTGCCCCAAGGACCCCTATCCCCTCCCAAGGATCGACCAGATCGTGGACTCCACCGCCAGCTGCGCGCTCCTCTGTTTTCTGGATGCCTTCTCTGGTTATCACCAGATCAAGATGGCAAAGGAGGACGAGGAGAAGACAGCATTTCTCACCCCTTGTGGTGTGTTCTGCTACGTCTGCATGCCCTTCGGTCTGAAGAACGCCGGCGCCACTTTCCAGCGCCTCATGAGGATCGCCTGGGAGCTCAAATGGGGAGGAATGCAGAGGCCTACGTCGATCGATGACATCGTCGTCAAGACCCGCGAGAAGGACACGCTCATCCAGGACCTCGAGGAGACCTTTGCCAACCTGCGCAAGGTCAACATCAAGCTGAACCCCGCCAAGTGCGTCTTCGGGGTCCCTTCAGGCAAGCTCCTCGGGTTCCTGGTATCTCACCGCGGCATTGAGGCCAACCCCGACAAGATCAAGGCCATAGAGCAGATGCAGCCTCCTCGTCGCCTCAAGGACATGCAGCGCTTAGCGGGATGTATGGCCAGCCTCGGCCGTTTCATCTCCAAGTTCGGCGAGAGGGCACTGCCATTTTTCAAGATCATGAAGAGGTCCGGTCCTTTCAAGTGGACCCCTGAAGCGGCAAAGGCCTTCGAGGACCTGAAGAAATACCTGGCGAGCCCATCCATCATGGTCGCCCCACGCCTCGCGAGCCTCTTGAAGCTGTATCTTGCAGCCACTCCTCAGACGGCAAGCGCGGTCTTGGTGGCGGAAAGGGAAGAGCCAGTCCTCGACAAGCAGAACCCTGCCTCGCCAAGCCCAGAACCCCCCGACAAGGAAGCGGCCTCGTCAAGCCTCCAGCCCCAAGAAAACCTCGCCAAGGACTCCACCGAGCCTGGAGAGGAGCCAGCCGCTGCCTCACCAACGACTACCCTCGTCGAGCATCCCGTGTACTTCGTTAGCACAGTGCTGCGGGACGCTCGCGAGCGTTACCCCATGCAGCAAAAGCTCCTCTTCTCGCTCATCATCGCCTCCAGGAAACTGCGCCACTACTTCCAGGGCCACCCCATCAAGGTGGTCACCTCATATCCCCTGGAGCAGGTCCTGCGCAATCCAAACGCGACAGATCGCGTCGCAGGCTGGGGCATAGAGCTACAATCCTTCGAGCTGGAGTTTGACACCACCAGGGTCATCAAGGGCAGAGTTCTGGCTGATTTCATGGCCGAATGGACGGACACGCGCAGGAAGAAGAGCTTCCAGAGGAGGAAGCTACAGCCTCAGGAGGGACGACATCAAGCCACTGGACCATGCACTTCGACGGCGCCTTCGTGGCCAGGAGTGCAGGGCTGGTGCCGTCCTCACCTCACCGACAGGCGACAAGCTTTACTACGCCGTCCAACTGTGCTTCAGGACAACGACAAGGTCTCCAACAACATCGCTGAGTACGAAGGCCTCCTCGCCGGGCTCAGAGCCGCCATCGCCCTCGGCATCAAGTACATCCTCATCAAGGGCGACTCCCAGCTCCTCGTCAACTTCTCCAACAAAATCTACACGCCTAAGGACACCTACATGGTGGCCTACCTTGAAGAGGTACGCAAGCTGGAGAAGCACTTCAGGGGAATGGAGCTCAAGCACATCCCGCGGGCAGAAAACCAAGAGGCAGATGAAATTGCTCGGCGAGCAGCAAGAAGAGAAGCCCAGAAGCCTTGAGTATTCGAGGAGAGGCTCACCAAGGCCTCGGTCAAGCAACCTGTGATCAACACAACATCGACGAGGAGCTCCCACCTGCCCCACCGAGCGGAGCACCAAACTGTGGGTTGCCCTCGGGCGATCGCTTGCTGCTGACTCTGGTACGGCAAGACACTGGTGGGATCGACGAGATCAAGAACTACCTGCAGAACCGAGCCCTCCCCGAAGACGACGCAGAGGCCGAGAGAATTGCCTCGCCAGGCCAAGTCCTACTGCCCTCCATGACGGAGACCTGTACCGCAAGCGACCCAATGGGGTTGCGCTGCGGTGCGTCCCTGCCGAGGAGGGCCGCCAGCTCATCAATGACATCCACAGCGGCGAGTGCGGCCACCACTCTTCCTCACGCACCATCGCAGGCAAGGTCTTCCGGAGTGGCTTCTACTGGCCCTCAGTGCTTCATATGCCGTTGAAATCGTCCAGTCCTGTGAGCATGTCAATTCCATGCCAAGCAAATCCACCAGCCCGCACAAGGACTCCAGACGATCCCGCTCTCCTGGCCGTTTGCGGTCTGGGGGCTGGACCTGTTGGGACCCTTCCCGCGAGCGCTCGGGGGCTACCGTTACCTCTACGTCGCCATCGACAAATTCACCAAGTGGCCTGAGGTGGAACCCATGCGCACCATTCCGGCAAAATTGGTGATAAAATTCATAAGGAGCCTGGTCTGCCGCTTCGGCGTGCCCAACCGCATCATCACCGACAACGGCTCACAGTTCATCAGTGGCGCCTTCAAGTCCTACTGCGGCAGCATCGGTGCCCAAATCTGCTACGCCTCGGTGGCGCATCCACGAAGCAACGGGCAGGCCGAACGAGCCAACGCCGAGGTGCTCAAGGGCCTCAGACGAGAAGCT